>JAECUM010090520.1:0-82154 GCA_016617855.1 Megalonaias nervosa | reverse complement strand
AAAAGTAGGAGAGTGTTTGTTCTTTTGCCAGCTCTAATTCTTTTAACCGAATTTTAAATTCCCTTTCTTCCTTTTCTCTTTGTATTTGCATTTGTGTCTGTCTATCTGCTTTTTCTTTCTCAAACTGCATTTGTCTTACTTCCCTTTCTCTTTCCATATGTATCTTTTCTATCTAAAACTGAACCTGTCTTATCTCTAATTCCAACTATTTTACCTGGACTTCCATTTTCAAAATGTCAAAACACTACTGGGAAAAATTCAAAACAATTCTCTACTTTTGATGATATTGTAAAAAAATCTGTTGATTCCACTAAAAATGTCAAACAAAATGTGAAATAGTACTTGGGATTTAAAAAATTCTGAAAACTAGGGGAAATTAAATAAAAAAAAAAAACAACAATTATCTGAAATATTTTAGCCAAAATTCACATATCCGGAAGACGAGAATCCAATTTTCTTTTGTTACGTGACAAGGCTCGTACAAAGTAACAAATAAAAGAATGAAGCCAACAAGCTTTGTAAATTTTAACAGAATAATTTATTTCCCTAGAAATGAAGGTAAAAATATGAAAAGGACTTCTAGTTTATGAATAAAATCCAAAACTTAATCACTGAATTTAAAAAGATATGTCCTATCACTAAAAAGTTCTAAATGAATCGAAGTCCTAATCCTCATGAAGTTCCAATATGGAAGGCAATGGCGTCAGATGAGGTCGTTGTACTGATGTCAAACGTGCAGGTTACCCACTATGACAGACATATGTCGTAGCTGCCAACCCCCGAGTACAGACATACTGACTGCTTGTGACAAAAATTCTGATTTTCAGGAACAAATACTGATTTTTAACATTTTAATGCATATGTAACTATTTACAACATATACAACCATCAGTAAACTAGGACAGTGCCTTACATAATTATTTAATGTCAAAGACCATGTTCCATTCAAGTACCCCTGCAGAAGGTGCAAAAGTGCAACACACTCAGACACAGGCTGCTTATAGGAACCTTTACTTTAATCATTATCGATTCCAGTGTAGCAACTTTTACTGATGATCTCAATTCTGTGTGATTTTCTTACTGGATTGTTTCTGTTCTTGCATACGAGTGATCCCTTGCGATTTTAATGCCTGGAAAACGTGTGCGAAATAAATCGCCAGCAACACAAGTAGCTGAAAGAGAAAGGTTCATTTCTTAAAGAAATTGAATAAACCGAATTTCGATCGAATTACATCAAGATTCTCTCTGGTATTTATCTGCGTCGTAAGTTCAGGCTGAGTTGTGCATGATGAAGCAGCAAGCTGATGTTTATTAGCTTTTTGTGCTCTTGTATTTTATAGGCGTCTCCATGCCCAACAGCGAAATCACATTACACAATTTGCAAAACATAAAGTTTTCTCTTTTGCTAGATGGTTTCACAAATCTAAACAAGACGGCACAGTTGTCCTTCCAGTTATGTTTTCGTGTCTTTCCTGGAGAAAATTCTAAATATTATGCTTTTCTTTACAACATGATTAGAAGCTGAATATTACGAAGATGAGATACGGTGACAGCGGTAACTGCTTGCGAAATCCAATATGGCGGATAATGACAGGCATGATAGCCTCGATTTCGAATGAACCAATGATGTTGTAGAACTGTATTCCTATATACATGAGATATATTTCTATCATAATGGAACCGAGAGCCCATTCTAAACTGAAAATTGCAAGGAAATTGTTTATTATTTTTTTAAATTAAAAAACGTATTTATTGCGAAAAAACAACGTACACCTGTATTCAGGTCCAAAATACGGGAGAAATACGAAAAGAAAAAACGCGACACTTGGCAGCTATGACATGTAGATGTGTGTATGTAACCTGTGCAGGTAGAAAATTATATCCTCAATATTCACAATTAGAAGTGGATGCTAGAATTTGACTTCCTGTTCAGTTTACTCTCTTGAGCGTCGCTTACAGTACTTGCATGTACAAACTGGAAAGCAAAACAATCAATTCTAGTAACAGCTTACCCATATGAAGGCCAATTGTTTAGGTGCCTATATAATACAGATAAAAATCACTCAAGCATCGCTTATAGTAACATGAGATGGACATTACTAAGTAAACCATGTTCAGAAAACTGACACGTTTGTCTCCGACCAGAGAGGAAGCTACACAGTGATATAAACTAATTTTCTATATAACGTCAAAAAAGCCTGCAAAATAAAAGGATTTGATATCCATTTTGAGACAATTTACCTGTAGAAATAAGCTCGATGACATTCTATACAGCTACAACTAATAAAGTGTATGTATATGACTACAAATTGCTTGGAGACGGCCTAATGAAGGCAATGAAGCATCAATATACAATATTCAGAATAATACCGATAGGAAGGCTCTTAATGACAGCCTGTACAGGAAAATTCAGTGAACCTTGGCACCCAGACACTAATTGCGTTGGTATAGAAATCTATCTGTATGTATCCGGTCGTAGCAGAAATTATACTCATGTTAAGAGTTTTTTTTTATAGCAGATATAAATTAAAACTGCAACTAGAACTATTGTCGTCATAGGAAGGGGTGAAAACTCCTCCAACGTGTATGGGTACAACTTCCAGAAACTTGGTTGAGGATTTTGCGAGATCACTCGGGGCAACAGCATGCTACTTGGCATGAGTGTAAGTAGTAACTGAGATATAAATGGGATCTAGCGCCAATCATTGTATAAAACGGAGATCACTCTGCCCAATTGCCTCCTAAGTGGATAGATATTTTTTAGCTTTTAACTAAATGTTTGTAACTGGGGGGGGGGGGCTGTATATGAGAGGTATCAGTAGTTCTCCAAATGTAATATGATGGGTTAATGTATTAAAAAAAGAAAACAACCGCATACTAAATGTCCTTCTTAATAGATAAAGATGTTTGCTTGCTTTGTACACTTGTAACCATTTTACAATTTAGCACCAAAATTCCCAAACTTGGAGAATATATATCACAGAAAATGATACTAACTTTCAAAGAGAAAGATGCTAACTTGACAGAGGCATCCAAGTTAATATTATCAACTAACATGGTCAGGTGAGATAGCAAATGTACTAAGAAAACAGTTGTATATCATTTGATACTCATCACAAAATCAAGTGTATTTTCACATAATGCTCAAATATCACTGATTCTTACCATGATTTCATACATTGTCACAGGGTGAAAAAGTTCTTTCTCCTGAATAAACATGGAGACATTCTTAAAGTCAAGATCCTCCAACAGTGCTCTCAGACATCGATTCAGAACATTTTTGTGTAGTTTTCCTGAAAAAGGTATAACCTGAATTATGTGAAATCATATTTGTCACATCAATGTCTATTTAAGGTAGCAATTTATGTCATCTTATATTATGCTGGTCAACATGCTGGAAATGTCCCCAAAAGCTAAACAAATATACTGAAAATATTTCATAATAACTTTGAACCATATTATCTTGTAAAAAAAATGCATTGATGTCGCTCAAATATTGATTTCTCCTTCATTCCTTCATATATTAGGTTTATACAGTTTTTATAATATATTATGCATTAAATTAAATTTCTTATGTAAATGAGAATGAGTAGTCCTTGGATTAAATTAATGCATTATAATTAGAAAACTAGTTTTTCAAGTAGTCCCTTTTATTATACATTCGACCTTGAAAATTCTTTTCTCAGTGAAAGCAGAGGGTGAAGACTTAATTTTCTCCTTCTCTGTACGTCCACTGCTGGACTGTCCTTGATTAAAAAATTAAATGTCTGTTATCAGAAAATATGAAGATTCAGATCAGAAAAATGATGCTTGAAAAAAACAAATGTTGTAAACAGTTTAATTAATTCTGTTACAGTTATCACAGGAGAATTAGTTTTACAATGGATTACACTCTAAAAAACACGTTCCTTGATACAACTGAGTTAGGTGAAAATAAAATATTCTTTTGATCTATATAATGTTAACTTACAAATAAAAATTGTTATTTACAATCACTATCACACCTTCCAATGCAATTTGTCTTTTCGATATAGTCAATTATTACAAATCTGCACTAAAAAGATGGATAAGAACAGAAGCTCCCCATCTCCAGTTCTGGTAAATGCTTTAACTAAAGTCATGCTATCCATCTGAAATTCTGGTTGACACTTTAAAGTCATGTTACTCCTCTCAAATTCTTGTCGAGTCTTTAACTAAAGCCAAGCTGCCATATGAAAATCTAGTTAAGGCTTTAAGTAAAGTTATGAAACCCATCTCAAACTCTTGTTGAGGTGAGATGTAAAAACTGTTCTGAATCAACTCTATCCTATTCAGAGACATCAACATTCTGAGAGTGTGATACCGGCTATCTTCACATAAGACAAAGGCAACTAATTTCTCCAGTGTGCAATCTGCTCCCTCGTGGCAACTGTCAGTCTTACCATACCATACATTTTCAAAAAACATACAAATCCTTGCACAAAGTACTGGCTTAAAATGAAACAACTATTTTAAAAGATTTAGATTTCAAGTAAACATTTATTTTGATGGTAAATCATTCTCAAATAGAGTACTAGATTGCAATACGATCTATTATACCTTGTGAGATAATGGTTAAATCCAAGGTCTTCAAATGCATTTGTACAAACCTCAAATATACTTCCAAGTTTAGATGTCACTGTAGTACATGTAACATTGATCGTTTGCTCACCTGTCACACTTGTAGCAAACACTATGAGAACAAATGAGAATAAAATAACACAACAGGGTCATCTAAATAAAGGGATACCCAACACTCTCAATACTTCAACGTATGTTACCCCAATACAGAATATGCGCAGTAGAAAATAATATTTATTACTTAGTCTGATCCATATTTATCTGTCAGCAACATTAAACATTAGGAAGAGACTATTCAGACTGTCACAGGTCCTGAAACTAAGTCTGATGACAAATTTAAAGAATGGGGAGGAAGATTAACAAAGCCGCCCTCTACTCCCTCAATGAGAACACTCTCATTAGAAGAAGACTTCTCAGAAAAAAGTAAAGTACCTGATAATAAAAGACTCTGAGAATCTCCTTTAACCCTTAAAATTTTAATAGGGATAGGATTGGCCAAAATCACCCAAGAGTGATATAGAACCCTTCGACATGAATGGTTCATAATTCTCCATAATAAATTAGACTAGGGTTTATTAGACCCAAGAAATATATTGCTTTCAATACATGACCGAGACCTTGACCTCTTAGCTTAGAAATAAGAGCATTTGGATAGGTCTATCTTGATTCTGGTGCTTGTATTTCAATTTAAAGCAATCAAAAAGAGCGTGTCCTTTCTTCTTGCAATAGGTACACGTAGGAAGAGACAAGGATTTTGCATCAAGCTTATCAGAAGCTTGATATTTAAAACTTTTGCCAGATTGAGGTTTAGAAGGAGTCGTATTAGGCTGAAATACCTTTTGACCAGTAGACTGCTGAGTGAAAGACTTGCCTACAAAAGAAACTTTATGAGCTAATGAGTACTCGTCAGCAGGAAGAGCAGCATTCTCCAAGGTTTCAATCTTACGCTCGTAAAGATACATCCTAATGTCACTATGGACACAGTTCCTAAACTCTTCAACTAACATGAGGTGTCTGAGACTTTCGTAATCTTTGTTAACCTTTCTAGAAGAACACCACCTATCAAATTGTTGTACTTTTTCCCATGCAAATTCAACATAGGTCTGGTCAGTTCATTTTCTAGAATTCCCGAATTGTTGCCGATAAGCCTCAGGGACCAACGCATAACCCTTCAAGATACAGTCTTTAACCACATAATAGTCAGCACTCTGCTCTAGTGGCAGTGAAATGTAAATATCACGAGCTCTACCAGTAAGTACACATTGTAATAATAGAGTCCAATGCTCCCTTGGCCATTTCAATGCTTCAGCCATTTTTTTGTTTCAAAATAAGAAAAGTAGCTGTCTTCTTCTTTTTCCAGAAAAGGGGGCACTAACTTGATATTTTTGAAAACAGCAAAAGTAGGAGAGTGTTTGTTCTTTTGCCAGCTCTAATTCTTTTAACCGAATTTGAAATTCCCTTTCTTCCTTTTCTCTTTGTATTTGCATTTGTGTCTGTCTATCTGCTTTTTCTTTCTCAAACTGCATTTGTCTTACTTCCCTTTCTCTTTCCATATGTATCTTTTCTATCTAAAACTGAACCTGTCTTATCTCTAATTCCAACTATTTTACCTGGACTTCCATTTTCAAAATGTCAAAACACTACTGGGAAAAATTCAAAACAATTCTCTACTTTTGATGATATTGTAAAAAAGGCTGTTGATTCCACTAAAAATGTCAAACAAAATGTGAAATAGTACTTGGGATTTAAAAAATTCTGAAAACTAGGGGAAATTAAATTTAAATAAAAAACAACAATTATCTGAAATATTTTAGGCAAAATTCACATATCCGGAAGACGAGAATCCAATTTTCTTTTGTTACGTGACAAGGCTCGTACAAAGTAACAAATAAAAGAATGAAGCCAACAAGCTTTGTAAATTTTAACAGAATAATTTATTTCCCTAGAAATGAAGGTAAAAATATGAAAAGGACTTCTAGTTTATGAATATAATCCAAAACTTAATCACTGAATTTAAAAAGATATGTCCTATCACTAAAAAGTTCTAAATGAATCGAAGTTCTAATCCTCATGAAGTTCCAATATGGAAGGCAATGGCGTCAGATGAGGTCGTTGTACTGATGTCAAACGTGCAGGTTACCCACTATGACAGACATATGTCGTAGCTGCCAACCCCCGAGTACAGACATACTGACTGCTTGTGACAAAAATTCTGATTTTCAGGAACAAATACTGATTTTTAACATTTTAATGCATATGTAACTATTTACAACATATACAACCATCAGTAAACTAGGACAGTGCCTTACATAATTATTTAATGTCAAAGACCATGTTCCATTCAAGTACCCATGCAGAAGGTGCAAAAGTGCAACACACTCAGACACAGGCTGCTTATAGGAACCTTTACTTTAATCATTATCGATTCCAGTGTAGCAACTTTTACTGATGATCTCAATTCTGTGTGATTTTCTTACTGAATTGTTTCTGTTCTTGCATACGAGTGAGCCCTTGCGATTTTAATGCCTGGAAAACGTGTGCGAAATAAATCGCCAGCAACACAAGTAGCTGAAAGAGAAAGGTTCATTTCTTAAAGAAATTGAATAAACCGAATTTCGATCGAATTACATCAAGATTCTCTCTGGTATTTATCTGCGTCGTAAGTTCAGGCTGAGTTGTGCATGATGAAGCAGCAAGCTGATGTTTATTAGCTTTTTGTGCTCTTGTATTTTATAGGCGTCTCCATGCCCAACAGCGAAATCACATTACACAATTTGCAAAACATAAAAGTTTTCTCTTTTGCTAGATGGTTTCACAAATCTAAACAAGACGGCACAGTTGTCCTTCCAGTTATGTTTTCGTGTCTTTCCTGGAGAAATTTCTAAATATTATGCTTTTCTTTGCAACATGATTAGAAGTTGAATATTACGAAGATGAGATACGGTGACAGCGGTAGCTGCTTGCGAAATCCAATATGGCGGATAATGACAGGCATGATAGCCTCGATTTCGAATGAACCAATGATGTTGTAGAACTGTATTCCTATATACATGAGATATATTTCTATCATAATGGAACCGAGAGCCCATTCTAAACTGAAAATTGCAAGGAAATTGTTTATTATTTTTTTAAATTAAAAAACGTATTTATTGCGAAAAAACAACGTACACCTGTATTCAGGTCCAAAATACGGGAGAAATACGAAAAGAAAAAACGCGACACTTGGCAGCTGTGACATGTAGATGTGTGTATGTAACCTGTGCAGGTAGAAAATTATATCCTCAATATTCACAATTAGAAGTGGATGCTAGAATTTGACTTCCTGTTCAGTTTACTCTCTTGAGCGTCGCTTACAGTACTTGCATGCACAAACTGGAAAGCAAAACAATCAATTCTAGTAACAGCTTACCCATATGAAGGCCAATTGTTTAGGTGCCTATATAATACAGATAAAAATCACTCAAGCATCGCTTATAGTAACATGAGATGGACATTACTAAGTAAACCATGTTCAGAAAACTGACACGTTTGTCTCCGACCAGAGAGGAAGCTACACAGTGATATAAACTAATTTTCTATATAACGTCAAAAAAGCCTGCAAAATAAAAGGATTTGATATCCATTTTGAGACAATTTACCTGTAGAAATAAGCTCGATGACATTCTATACAGCTACAACTAATAAAGTGTATGTATATGACTACAAATTGCTTGGAGACGGCCTAATGAAGGCAATGAAGCATCAATATACAATATTCAGAATAATACCGGTAGGAAGGCTCTTAATGACAGCCTGTACAGGAAAATTCAGTGAACCTTGGCACCCAGACACTAATTGCATTGGTATAGAAATCTATCTGTATGTATCCGGTCGTAGCAGAAATTATACTCATGTTAAGAGTTTTTTTTATAGCAGATATAAATTAAAACTGCAACTAGAACTATTGTCGTCATAGGAAGGGGTGAAAACTCCTCCAACGTGTATGGGTACAACTTCCAGAAACTTGGTAGAGGATTTTGCTAGATCACTCGGGGCAACAGCATGCTACTTGGCATGAGTGTAAGTAGTAACTGAGATATAAATGGGATCTAGCGCCAATCATTGTATAAAACGGAGATCACTCTGCCCAATTGCCTCCTAAGTGGATAGATATTTTTTAGCTTTTAACTAAATGTTTGTAACTTGGGGGGGGGGGGCTGTATATGAGAGGTATCAGTAGTTCTCCAAATGTAATATGATGGGTTAATGTATTAAAAAAAGAAAACAACCGCATACTAAATGTCCCTCTTAATAGATAAAGATGTTTGCTTGCTTTGTACACTTGTAACCTTTTTACAATTTAGCACCAAAATTCCCAAACTTGGAGAATATATATCACAGAAAATGATACTAACTTTCAAAGAGAAAGATGCTAACTTGACAGAGGCATCCAAGTTAATATTATCAACTAACATGGTCAGGTGAGACAGCAAATGTACTAAGAAAACAGTTGTATATCATTTGATACTCATCACAAAATCAAGTGTATTTTCACATAATGCTCAAATATCACTGATTCGTACCATGATTTCATACATTGTCACAGGGTGAAAAAGTTCTTTCTCCTGAATAAACATGGAGACATTCTGAAAGTCAAGATCCTCCAACAGTGCTCTCAGACATCGATTCAGAACATTTTTGTGTAGTTTTCCTGAAAAAGATATAACCTGAATTATGTGAAATCATATTTGTCACATCAATGTCTATTTAAGGTAGCAATTTATGTCATCTTACATTATGCTGGTCAACATGCTGGAAATGTCCCCAAAAGCTAAACAAATATACTGAAAATATTTCATAATAACTTTGAACCATATTATCTTGTAAAACAAATGCATTGATGTCGCTCAAATATTGACTTCTCCTTCATTCCTTCATATATTAGGTTTATACAGTTTTTATAATATATTATGCATTAAATTAAATTTCTTATGTAAATGAGAATGAGTAGGCCTTGGATTAAATTAATGCATTATAATTAGAAAACTAGTTTTTCAAGTAGTCCCTTTTATTATACATTCGACCTTGAAAATACCTTTCTCAGTGAAAGCAGAGGGTGAAGACTTAATTTTCTCCTTCTCTGTACGTCCACTGCTGGACTGTCCTTGATTAAAAAATTAAATGTCTGTTATCAGAAAATATGAAGATTCAGATCAGAAAAATGATGCTTGAAAAAAACAAATATTGTAAACAGTTTAATTAATTCTGTTACAGTTATCACAGGAGAATTAGTTTTACAATGGATTACACTCTAAAAAACACGTTCCTTGATACAACTGAGTTAGGTGAAAATAAAATATTCTTTTGATCTATATAATGTTAACTTACAAATAAAAATTGTTATTTACAATCACTATCACACCTTCCAATGCAATTTGTCTTTTCGATATAGTCAATTATTACAAATCTGCACTAAAAAGATGGATAAGAACAGAAGCTCCCCATCTCCAGTTCTGGTAAATGCTTTAACTAAAGTCATGCTATCCATCTGAAATTCTGGTTGACACTTTAAAGTCATGTTACTCCTCTCAAATTCTTGTCGAGTCTTTAACTAAAGCCAAGCTGCCATATGAAAATCTAGTTAAGGCTTTAAGTAAAGTTATGAAACCCATCTCAAACTCTTGTTGAGGTGAGATGTAAAAACTGTTCTGATCAACTCTATCCTATTCAGAGGCATCAACATTCTGAGAGTGTGATACCGGCTATCTTCACATAAGACAAAGGCAACTAATTTCTCCAGTGTGCAATCTGCTCCCTCGTGGCAACTGTCAGTCTTACCATACCATACATTTTCAAAAAACATACAAATCCTTGCACAAAGTACTGGCTTAAAATGAAACAACTATTTTAAAAGATTTAGATTTCAAGTAAACATTTATTTTGATGGTAAATCATTCTCAAATAGAGTACTAGATTGCAATACGATCTATTATACCTTGTGAGATAATGGTTAAATCCAAGGTCTTCAAATGCATTTGTACAAACCTCAAATATACTTCCAAGTTTAGATGTCACTGTAGTACATGTAACATTGATCGTTTGCTCACCTGTCACACTTGTAGCAAACACTATGAGAACAAATGAGAATAAAATAACACAACAGGGTCATCTAAATAAAGGGATACCCAATACTCTCAATACTTCAACGTATGTTACCCCAATACAGAATATGCGCAGTAGAAAATAATATTTATTACTTAGTCTGATCCATATTTATCTGTCAGCAACATTAAACATTAGGAAGAGACTATTCAGACCGTCACAGGTCCTGAAACTAAGTCTGATGACAAATTTAAAGAATGGGGAGGAAGATTAACAAAGCCGCCCTCTACTCCCTCAATGAGAACACTCTCATTAGAAGAAGACTTCTCAGAAAAAAGTAAAGTACCTGATAATAAAAGACTCTGAGAATCTCCTTTAACCCTTAAAATTGTAATAGGGATAGGATTGGCCAAAATCACCCAAGAGTGATATAGAACTCTTCGACATGTCAGGTTTGACAGGCACATCATCACCTTCCAGGGTAGGAATGGTAGTAGTAGTTATAGCAAAGTTCCCATGATGATGTGGTACTGAATCGCTAAGGTCATAGCATACGTCATCCCTGCCATCGCAAGGCACAGCATCGCACTCAAGTTTGCTCTTGCTTGATACTTGCTCTTTGAAAGGATTCATCTTTCTCGCTTTTCTATGCTAATCACAATGAACTATCGGTCTTGAACGTTGTCCATTTTTTATATGATGACCAATATCGTCGTGACCGTTCTTTAAAGTGAAGCGATTGGGAAGTCGTGCTCGCTTCTGGTACACGATTTGATAGACTTTTTCCAAGGGCCGGCTAACGATTTGGTGTGTGGGTAAACGTACAATCTTGTGCGGTTCGTGGTTGGTCACTTTAAAATTTCCATCCTGTCCAGACTGCAAGGCTTCTTTCAAGACGCCAAAGTTCACCAGTCGACTTGTGCGATAATTGAGAGTCAATCCTTTCACTTTATACTCCGTGTGTACTTCTCCTTGTGAGTCTCGGTATTCGTAGCCGTAATTGTTGGGTCCGCCACTTGCAAAACTTAGAATCTTGTCGTCGGGATGCTCGTCCGTCCAGGCTCCTAAACGGTCTCCTTTGATGACAGGGTGAGGTTGACCCAGACGATCGATGTGAATGCAACCGTCCGTGTCAAAATAGAGCACACGATCTCCTAACAGTTCTAAAGCTTCGTACAGTTTTAAGCGAGCATGGGCTGTCACGTAAGCCGCAATGATGACATTTCCAAATTCGTCGGCTTCTACAAAGTCCAGTTCTTCTTCGTAATTGACTAAGATCAAGTCCTCACGAGCGACGTCCACGTGTTTCATGTATTTGGTTTTGTCGTGAATCATCTGGAAGTAGCGAGTGGGTTCTGTCAAATACTCCGTCTTGGGTAAACACGGTCGTTGTACCATTTTACCCCACAAGCAATTTAACATCACTTTGGCAAACGATCGCCTTCCTTCGTTTTTCTCGATGTGGTCTAAAGTGATGCCTTCCTGCTCCCAGTATTTGTCTTTGAATGTTGTTTGGTCTTCGGAAGTGCGGCAGCAGGAAGGATAGCCGCTGGCTTCTTGCTTCAGTTTCAAAAAGGCATTCACGTAGTCTGCGAAAATGCCTTTCTGAGTCTCGTCGCCCTTGTTTTATTTTTCGGTCTTGGGAAAGTGGTAAATTTCGTACACTTCTAACAGTTGACCCATGTTCCAGTCAAGGAGTGTTCTACCTGGCTGTGCTGACAAGGTCAGTCCTGGTTGCACGTTTCGGCACAAGTACGGCACAAGGGAAACATCAGTTTTCCTTGGGAATGGTGAGGTAAAACGGGATGGTACAAGTACGTGGGAGGCAAACCTTTACATTTGATCAATCCATCGAATTGGCGAATGTTGTCCAGGTTGATGTGTTCCGTCAGCAATTGCGGGTGCCAATATTTGCACACGTACGGATACAGAGAACACACGTCCAAGTATCTGATTTCCTCTCCTTTCTCTTCGTCGGATTTGATACAGCAAACAGGTGGCATTCGTCCGTCCTCCGTACAAACTGTCACTTGGGTTCAGTGGGTCCACCAGCTTGTACCTTTCCACGATACGCTTAAACTCGGGATCGGTTTTCAAACGGTAATCGTACTCGTGTTCCCACATTTCTACCACTTGGTATCCTTGCTCTTCTAACTTCAAGTGTCGCTGACAAGTGGTCTGGTACAAGTCTTCTATGGTTCGTTGTAAAAACTGATTTGTCGTCTTACGTTCAAGGTAGCAGATGGGACATCCGTGAAATAAGCACCCCTTAAACTCGTACACGATCTTGGGGTTTCCTAAGTCCCAGCCATCCACCGAATACCTTCCGATGGTCTTTTCGCCTCCTCCGTTGCGGGCATGTTGGATCCATTTGTCTTCCTTGTCGCACAAGTAATGTAACAAGCGTAAGGCTTTGACCGAGTATTGACGTTTGATAAAATTGGTCGTTTGAGGACTGATGATAGCCAGGGTATTTACGGGCATGAATCGTTGACAGTACACTAAGGAACACGCTTTGACAATAGTGCAGGCTTCTTTCAAAGGATCGATCCCTCTGTGCTCCATGAACAGTTCTCGAAATTTTCCACAGCAACGTCGTCAAATGACCACGTCGGAACGACAATACTTTAACATTTCTTCCTGAAATTCGAAGGGGTCCGAGGCGTGAGTCTGGTACCAAGCGTAGAAAGCTTCTCGTTGTTCGGTTCGTATGTTGTCGGGGTCGTAGTAGTGAGCCTCGGGCAAATAGGGTAGAACGGCGTGTTGATTGGCTTCGGTATTGAAAAAGTGTGGAAAATAGCCTTTGGCCATCTCTGTCATTCCAAATGTTTTAGGCATGCGACTCAAAGGCAAGACGAAGTAACTGATCGAATCTTTAAACTGCACTTGACCCACTTGCATGGAAAAGATTTTGGCTCAATTCAAAATGATTTTAGGACGATCGGTACTTTGTTCCATATAGTATCTGAGGAGAAATTGTCTATCGTATCCCGAAAAATTGTGAGCCATCACCGAGGCATAGCGATGACAATCTCCGTAACGTTCGATGTATTCTTGGCTCCACGTCTCGTCGATAGGGTCTAAGATCCATTGGGCAAAATCGGTCAGCGTGTTTGGTCCCCGAAAGACTTTTTCACGTCCTCCAGGAATCTTGCTACAGTGAGGGCAATGAGTAAAGATAGGCTCTTGGATGCACTACTCACACGCTCGGTGAGCCGTGCAGAAATTAGGAATGTGAATGCCAGTCTCTTGCATGCATTCGAAATCGAAAAAGATGAAATGGCCTTTCTTCTGGTCATTATCTTCTTCTTCTTCCTGTTTGGATTGGTGTTTTTGAATATAGCATTGGTGTTCCAAGTCCACGACTTGGCGACAATGTGACATCGCTTCTTTCCTGAACATACGTGCGCTTTGGCATTACTGGTACGTATGCCTTGTCCACAAGTAGGGCACAATCTCAGGAGCTGACAAACACTTTTCTGCCCTGAACCTTGCGTCTTTAAATGTTGTTGGTAACACGTTGGACTGACAAACGTGCACTGACAAGCTGGGGAATGCACTCGTTCTTGTCCTTCGTCTAGACAGGGCTTAGAAGCTAAACATCCCTCACATTTCGATCAGCAATGCTTGTGTTGCTCACGACTGTTATAGCCTTTTAGTGTCCTGTCCCTTGGGGTAGAGAAACGTGGGTCACGAATATGTCGCTTTTCCATCGGTGATGTGAAACTTGTCGTTGGATTGCTGAACGTGTTGAATCTTGGTCATGACTTTGGAAGGCGTCAATTCTGATGGACTGCTAAAGTCGATCCAAACAGGGGACTTCAAACTGTCGTGATGAATGGAAAGTCTCAAGCGATCGTCTTCTTTGGCTTCACATTGCCGTTTCAGTAGGGTTAACAAAGAATCCCACACATCGGTGATGAACCCTTCTGCTTTCTCCAACTGTACGTCGGACTTGAACTCTTTAAACTTCACTGCGTACGTGTAGGCCGTAGTTCTAAATTTTCTGGAGGAGCGTTTTTCAGTCTCTCGAATGTGGTAGGACATTTCAGATTACTGGCGGTGATGGATTTTGACTGGGTGTAGACTCTCTGGGCCTAGATTCTAGCTCACTCATCTCATCTTCAAAATCGCTGGCATGAATTTGAGCCAAGACTTCAACTACTGTGTGAGGCAATAAATCACGCGTTTTTGCCTCTTACTTTCTTCTCCTTTCTTTACGAAATGATGCGATCGTTTCATCTTGACTGCAACAAGTCAAATGACAACATTTGAAACTCTATAGACCCCTATATATCCATGTCAGGCTTAGTGGATATATAAAGGGCCGGTGCCTTCCCTCTCAGTATTCATTTCACTCTCAAGCTGACCAGCACGATGGAAGAACCCACACAGATCGAACTTCTGATTAGAGCTTTGCGATGTGTCATACGAAAGCTTTCTTCAGACAAGCCGACGGACTACTCTCCCTCCTTTTGAGATAAAAGTCAAGATACTTGCTATATCTGTCAGAAGAAAGGGCATTGGGCTACAGAATGTCCAGACCATCTAAAAAGCAAGACCAGTGTCAGAAGAGACAAAAGTCAAGATACTTGTTATCATTATCAAGAGAAAGATCATTGATCTTCGGATTGCCCTAAGAAACAACAGGAGCAGGAGGAGGAAGAAGAAGAAGAGGTGCCCTCGGCAAAGGAAGAACCCCGACACGTTCAGAAAGAGAAGAAACGAAGACTAGAAAAAAGTGAGGAAGAAGAGAAGGAAAAACTTGTGAAAGTGAAGAAAATCAGAAAACAGAGAGAGTGAAAGAAGAAAAAAGATACAGAAGAAGTATATGAACTTTTTTAAAGTGTTGTGTTATGTTGTGTTGTGATATTGAATTGTAAATATTTGTACCAGAATAGACCAGACTGAAAAACGAAAGTGTCTCTTGGTTTTGATTGTTTAGAATAATAAGGGTCTACACTGATGCTGGAATGGGTAAAAACTGAGATTATCTGGAATGGACGTATGATGAAAAAAGTCATAATATATGTAAACTCTATAAGCATACGTGAACTATTATATATATGGTTCATTCCACACTTAATGATAAAGCTTATGATGGGGAAAAGACAATTGGGAATCGTTTGATTGAAATGGTTCATGCACACACAGATACATCATCCAAGGAACGTATTATGAATATTTTCCATAGAAGTGACAGTACCATCAGAATTCTGACTGCTACTGTAGCAGTAGGTATGGGAATAGATATTCCAGATGTGTCCATAGTAGTAACATGGGGTTTGTCCCCAACATTGCTCCAGTTGTGGCAGGAAGTTGGACGATGTGCTCAAAATGGTCGACTTTGTCTTACATTATGTTATGCATTCCCCATGAAGTATTGCCATCCCTTGTGGTAGCTGCAGGAAACAGGCCAAAAGAACATGCTCTTGTCCAAGTCGAGCCTACCTGAGAAGTTTGGTGACTACAACTGAATGTCAGAGGATTTATTGTTTGAAATATTTCTCACTATGGTCCAAAATTGACACAGAAATAGACAAAATGAAAAATTTAAAATCTTGTTCAAAAGACTGTGTAGATACATGCCAATGTCAAATGTGCATCTGCTGCATAAATTGCATAAATTGCATATCTAAGTGTGAATGTCCAAACAGAAATGAGTCTAAGAATGACCTGATTCGTTCTTATTTACATTGAATTTATTCATTACAGACCCTCAGGCTCAGTTGTTTAAATGCTTTATATAGGAGAAAGACGTTCAGTTTATAGCTTCAAGCATTCAGTATTACTGAATAAAGGCTAGCTATGATGGCTAATTGTTTATTTCACGTAACTTTGCCATATTGTCAACATGTCTCAACAGTCTCTCCTTGAATTTGTTTAGGAAATCTTACTCCACTGACCACTTTCAGATCTTCAAAACCTTCGAATGCTCTTCCACTTTGATATTTGACCAAGTTCTGAGACTGTAGTGTTTGAACCATTCTAAGTATGTCTTTTTTGCTATGAACCTTTCCAGTTTTTCGAGTGTTGAATGACCTATAGACAATGTAGGTCCTTGGAAATATTTTTTCTTTTTCCTCCCTTGAAATTGACTGTCCTTTCCCATATTAGGGCATGTTTTAGTCTTTCTGATGTTGCTCCAGCAATATTTGCAATCAGCCTGAGGCCAAATATCAAGTACTTTGGGTGGTTCTTTTCATAAAATTCAAAAAGGTCAAATTTCCAGTACCTTATCATTCTAGGACCATCATTTTCTTTTACAGCATCATGCCGAGCTATATCATTTAAACCCCTCCAAATTAATCTCTTGACATATTCATTTTTGGAATCTTTAAATCTATCAGCGGTCACCTTCTTTCTCCGGCTTAAACTTAACTCAAGCTCCCTCCTGCATTCCTCTGAACAGAACTATTCACCTTCTGGTACATCATCTTCCTCCATACCTAAACACTCCAGATGGAACCAGGAACCCCTCTGACAATATTGGCTGTTACAATAAACCATAGGTCCACCAGCATCTAACCGGCATATACAATAATCCCCACCATCAATCCCTGGTTCTGCTGCAACATGAATGACTTCCTTGGTGTTCACCTTCTCATATACTTTTTCAACAATTCTTTTTGATAGCTCATCTCTATACTTTCTTCTTTCTTCTGGTGAGTCAGGAAAGGCTTTAGGTGTATCGTCGATTTCTGTCATACCTGATAGTTCCATTGCATACAATATGATGTAACCTTCCGTCACAAACTCTAGCAGTGACTCCGCTTTGTCAAAACAATCCATTATATTTTTTGTAACACCTTTATGGTCATACACTTCCTTGTACAAAGTTCCCTTCTCTCTGTGACTTTCAAACTTGAAGAGTTCATCATACGTGTCCTGATGAAGAAAAAACCCTTGTCATAAATGTAATCATTTTTCTTTGATTATACAGTCAACTGACTCTTGAAATAGTAAACTTTGTTCTGAATATAATGTTGTGACTTAGCTGCCTGAAGGGATAAATTTAAACGTCAGCAATAGGCAGAATTAAAAGATACATATCCAGATTTCATTTTTAAAAAATCTTGTACCCTTCTTGGTATCTTTGGGACATTTCATAATATTACTCATTATACTAACAAAATTGTTAATCTTTTTCAAGTGTTACACAGTTATAGGGTGATGAAAGTCTTTTGAACTTGCAAAACAAGCTATGCTAGTTGCACAGCAAAGTGCGTTATATAATCCGTTACCGCATGGTTTCTGTAGTACACCTTAAAAGCTTATGTTAAAGATGATACAATGTATTCCAAATGTCATACCATAAAACCTTTGTATAAAAGACACTGAAAGGAACCCAACAATTTATTATTAACTGACTGGTGCCATATATATAAAGAGGTAAATATGATAGGATATACCACTAAATGGTATCCTTCTGAACAATGAGGTGACTTTTACATTCTACCTCTCTACAACAGCAGGTTTTACTGCAATTATCAATCAATATAAACGATATGTTGTGAAATTTTTACTTTCTTCCTGTTCACACCTGGAGAAACATGAGTCATCTGTGCCACTCCTGTATGGCAGGCTCAAACAGGTCAAGTCGAGCCCACCTGTCAGCTCCGGTTATTCGAGTCCGTTGCGCCCCTTCTACCCTCTCACAGCTCAAGCCATCACAGTAAAGTAAAAGTGGAAGTGGATCCCCATCCTCATTCTCAGGGACATACTCCTTGTAACTCTCCAGTATCTCATTCATAATACCTGCTGTAGTAGATTCATCTTTATTTAGGATTCCCAATGGAACCTATAAGAAATAGAAATTTATATGAAGAAGCAACGCTGAATTGGATATTTTTGTTTATTGTAATTTGATCTTTGAATAAGAGCAAACACAATACAATACCTGGTCATAAATTAGCTGACAACTTAATTCTGCATTGATCTAAAGTGCATATGCAAGCAATCTGTTTGACTGAAATTATAGTTTAACTAAAACTGAACAATCAAACCTGTCTAAATGTATTATTTTCTAAATTCTTTAAATTTACTTACACTGACATATATTGACAGTTAACAAATAGTTAATATGTTAGTGAAGCATATTCAATTGGTCATAACATGTGTCCCTTTTAAATGTGTGTTCATAATATAGAGGTTAACAATAATCATAAATATATGATACATGGCTCATTAATTGTACCATGTGTATGTGGATTTTATATATATATATATATATATATATATATATATATATATATATATATATATATATATATATATATATATATATATATATTTACTGCAATTCTTATCATACATTTTTTATTTATTATTGTTTATTAAATATAACAATAGGTAAATGTCATGTAGAAGAAAATCATTTATCATTTATTACCTATAATTTGCAGAATATTGCACAGAAAATGTAAGGTGTCTCAAATGTGACAATATATAACTATAATTGTAATACGTTCATGGTGCATGAAAATTACAGTATCTAGGCAAACATTATGTAGACAAATGTGTATGTATATATAAAGAGAGTGAGAGAGAGTATGTACTACTAACAATTTCACTCCTGAATGCTGATTGTGTTGAATATTGATGAGGAATGGCCCACACAGTGTCAAGTCCAGCATAGGCAGGAACATATGTTGTCAGAATCCTTGAGACTATAACTGCTAGCTCCTCTTTTAAGGCCGTCTCATCTTCCCTGGATGGTAAGATATCTGAAATCTTTAAATTCCTCATGGCCTCTGGTGAGGGGAATACATTTGACATCCCATAACTACCAATCCTTTCAAGTATGGCAAATCCCTGTACCATATTCAGCATGGCATTTCCCTCACATGATGCCGGACACCAATCTTCTGGTTGATGTTATCAAAAGTAATATCAAAGTGTAAATTTTGGTTAGTGTTGGGAGTAGGCCACATAACTGACTCAGTTGTTACTTCAGTTGAAACTGAAATTTAAATGAGAGTGCTTTGTATGATAATAATCATCCCTTCCACTATGGTTGCTTGATACTAACATTAAACATTAAACTGAATACATATGACAGAAAAGAGTTGTGTTTAGTGGATATGGTGACCATTCATGACAAAAAATAGTAAAGAATTGTTAGACAACAAAACTTATATCTATACCAGTGTTTCTGTGAATGGTAATAACAGTTATACAGCAAAGGAAAAAACTTTTAATAAGAAAAAATGACCTACTGACCACATGGAATGGCATGATTATGCAAGGAGCACTCTTATCAAATTATCTACAAATGCCTTGCCTAAAGATTAAAATTTACTTGGATGACTAAAGTTTGACAATGTGATTATCAATACGAAAAAAGTCATTAGTGTTATAACAATGGGTCACCGTTACCTACATTTCCTTGTTGAATGCTGCAAAAACAGTCAAACTAATGCAATATTTGAAGAATGCCTAAATTAAGTTAGCAATGTGTTTAATTGTGATCTTAAAATGTAACTGACATGCATAATTTTCAAACTTTGGTCTTCAGAAAGTCAAAGTTTTTTAAGTTCCAATACATCAAATATGTTATTTAGTGTCAATTTCAAATTTTGTAATATTATTAAAGGTTTAATGACAGAAGTGAATTAAAATCTGTTGCAATGATTTTTGCAATTTAATTATTGGCATATCTGGCATCATTTTGTCCCATGAAACCTGACTTTTATGGGTGGATATTAATGACACAGGTCCATCTGCTATCTCACCTACCTTGTTATATCTCAAAGAACTGTAGTATATTATTGGTAACTTTCCCCTAGACATAGTATCTGCATGGTGTGACAGAAATTTGAAGCTATTTGATTTTTAAACTTGTTGGTTTATTTATGACAGTTTTCGGAATAAAATATTATTACTATTAATTTGATGATGATAGCAATGATGAGAAATATTATCATTATTATTATTATTATTATTATTATTATTATTATTATTATTATTATTATTTTAAAAACAGTAAATTTCAGATGCTCATGTATATGAGTCAAACGACTTGATTATTCATCAGAAAATACGTTCTACACTAGTCAACTCACCACTTTCTTGGACTGAACTAGATTCCCTTTCTTCATCTTCCTCCTCCTCCGGCTCTTCTTCCTCCACCAAATCCTCCTCCTCTTCATCTTCCCAAACCGACTCTCACTCGGGCAAGTCATCCAAAGTTTCTTCTGCATTTTCTAAAAAAGGAAAGAACATGTATAATTTTACTGTCATAATGCCTGAACTGTTTAATAAAATTTATAGTTGTGTGTACCTCAAACAAAACTGTTATTTTTTCAAGTGCCTCACTTTTATGCTAGATTGGAGACAGTATATAGACAGGATCTGGATGATGGGTTGTTGCACCTTATATATTTAGGTGGCCTCAAAAATAAGTATCATGAAGTAAATGTTTAAACAAAGAGACAAATATAGGTGTAAGAACTGACACATAATTTTTATGAATGATATACAAAAAAATCAAATTCTTTTCATAATAACTCTTTTAAATTATCAAAACTGAAAACGCAAATAAAGGAAACAATTAGTATGATTCTCATTTTCTAAGTTGGTTTAGATACAAAATATAATATACTACAATATCTCATGGACATTACGTACAGAAAATTGTATCATGTTCACCATGGTTTATACCTCTTTCCTTTCCTGACAATTTATCTCTCCACAACTTAACCTTACTGTCAAAATCTTGCCGCAGACCATCTATTCTTCGTCTTGTGACACCAGTACTTTGGCACCATCCAAGTCTATTGAAACTACCAAAAACCTGTTTATATAAAAAGTACAGTTTGATCATCTGCAAAAGTATACATGACAGTACAGCAGAAATCTTGTCTATTGATGAGAACCCTTTAAGCAAAAGAAGTTAAATTTTTTACCACAACCTGCTATTGTTGAATACAATAAACTAATTCACCCATGATAATAAGCTAATACCTGACGATAATCACATTCCCAAATATTAGAAATTGATGTTCAATTTTTACATACATGGGTTTATTTTTGAAAATGAAAGCCAACGTCTTCATATATAAATTTCCCATCTGATGCTTCACCCACAGTTTCTTATGGAACTAATAGTGATCGTCAAGACAATTTTGTTTATTTTATTGATGTTCAGATATTACAAATATACATTTACTAAGAAATGTCAGAATCATCTATATATTATTTATGTTTGATAAGTAATGACATTTAAAGGATTAGACATTCTGCATAAATACAGATAATTGTTATACCTAACCTGTGAAAGATCTTGTACTTTTCATGCTCATGCTCATAGGTATCAAGAGAAAGGCCAGGAGAGATATCAATATATTATGCTTAATGTTTAAAGTAACTCAACTTTATGTTTTCTCATTGACTGTTAATTGCCCAAGTACTTGATAAATGTTTTTAAAAATCACCAGAATATATATTCATAAATACTCATAATATTTACAGTAAACATTACAGAAATATTTATGGTAAATAAAATATGTAAATATGGTAATTAATTTGCAAAGTATGTATGCTACATTTTCTATTTATTTGAAATGACTCTGTAAAAAATATTTAGTCTTTGTAGTTTTTTTTTTTTAAAATAACCATCAAACCATAAAATTTACATAACAATTGCAAATTATAATTGAATGATTGTGTTACCTTTCTCTTACAACCACCTAACCACATTATAATGGAAACCAGCTGTTGCAGGATAGTACTGTGCCTGGTTCTGATAAAAGCTGATTATACATAGGAGGAAGCCAATGACAGGTACTAAGGAGACAACCTTTCTTCCAATCCTTTTTGTGGCAGAGTTGTGGTGATGCTTCTTGGTTAAGCTGGCTTTGACAAGCTCAAGCAAGCTGGGGCAACATTTATTGGCATCATACATCATTTTGTCTAATTCAAAATCCAAAATTGAGGACAGTCCACCATTGAAACCACTTTTGGAAACCATTTTTGTAAACCTGCAGATTTCCTGCCTCACTACATCACAAATGACATAAACTGCAGCTTTCTTGGCAGATTTGCTATCTTTAAAGAGTTGTCGCAGACCATTTCTGTATCTTGAGTGTGCCAAAAGTTGTATTGCCTTCCCAACGGGAGTGTTATTCACAGTAACAGATACCTAGTTTAAGAAAAAAGAAAGTCACAATTATGTATAAATATAGATGGATGGCCTGTTTACAGGTTTGTTTCAACTTTTCTCATTACAGACATGGAATTCTCAGCTTCAAAATTTTATTTTACATTTAATATCGTTACATGAAGAAATAGTTATCTAGGATGTTGATAGATGTTGTATTGTTCTATGTACTTACCTTTTCTTCCGTCAAAGATTTTCTTGACATCAACTTTTGTTGGTATACTTTTTTTGGTGTTGAGATGACCTTGGCTTTCTTAGCATTTCCGCGGTGTGTTGGCGTGGTTTGAATCTTATTTCCTATATACGACCCTGATTTTCGAATTTTTCTGAACTTCTCTTCTACTTCTTCAAGGTTAGTCTTGTTTACATCCAGGGATTTTATTGTCAAACTGCATTCAGTACAAATGAATGCATGTTTTTCAGGCGTGAATGTCACAGAATATGTTTTCTCTAGTGATTCCGCCGCACTAGGTCCACCTTTAAATTCAGAATGAATGGTTTTTCCTTTAAATCCTTTATTTTTCTTCTGAAACTCTGTGCCACAGCATGAACACTCCATCATAGTACAATTATTTTCCAATGTTGTTGAAGCAAACACTCGAAAATATTGAATGAAAGTCACGCAATGTCTACAATATCAAGAAAAAGCACATAGTTTTCAACATATTAATTGAGATGACAGCACCCCGAAACATGTCGCTGTCGCATCATCCTGGAAAGAGGCTGACTGATCACGCTGAAACCACATGTCAACGCGATTTTTGTTGTTATCACGTGATTATTTGACCTGTGACGCTGTATGCATATCGGCCGCGAGATTTGGTTAGTCATGTGACTAGCAATGCAAGTGGAGCGAACGAGGTCAAAATTCATCAACGCTGTAGTTTCGTCTCGTCTGACAACGGATTAAAGACAAAATCGGTGTTATGCTTGTAATTTCTGAGAAGATAAATGATTTTCCCTATCGATTTAATGTAAGTATGGATCAATGTAAGGTCATTTAAGCTTGCTAGGCCTGATAGTAGGCATGTACCCTATGCCGACACCAAATGGTGTCGGCGAATTCCAACTTTTTGATAGGGAATGGACTCTGACCCTACACCCCAACATAAAAAACCAAATATCAAAACTGGGGTGTCAAGGGTCAGAGGAAACTCGGACTAGTCTACGGACACGATTTTTACGGAGAAAATATCATTCTGGTTACGTCTAAGAACAATAGGGAATTTTGTATAACGACTAGCACACCATTTGTCAATATGACGTCACAGTACTGGACACTTGCAACAATGTAGCAAGTACCGTGACGTCATGCCACCTGTTTTATTTCTATACAAAGTGTTATGCATTTGCGTTCGTGTCAGTGAATAGTAGAGTGTGTTTTATATATTCGTTTTTTTCCATAGATTGATGAACATCAATCTATCCTACACAAATTATACAATCGACTAAAAATTTTTTTAGGTAAGAGAATAATGTTTTAGGGAGTTAAATATAAATTATAAGATCGAATAAAAATTTTTTTTAGGCAAGAAAGAACAAATCTTTTCGAGGCAGTAGAGTGGCCCTGAAAAGGGCCGTTGTTTGTTATGTGAACACCAATCCGTTAACATAGAGGGCATCGCATAGGTCTTCTTCTCTTTCTCAAACTTCGTCTAACCTCTGGTCCATAAATCAGAACTCGCTTCAGACAGCTTTGTCTTTCCACATAGGTCCTTCTTTTCCAAACGCTTGTCTCGGTGATCCTAACGATTCTCCATGATGATCTCACATACATGGGCAAGTCCGTACGGAACAGCATCGACGATACCAGAGTAGACGATTCAACGTTGGTCCACATCTTTGTGATGAGAACAGGTGAAGGGAATGAAGTGAACCGCGTTTATTTATAATGGAAGACCGGATCGAAACCGAATGAAATTGTTCACCAATCACAACATGCGTTACAAAATTCAGTCACTTGGCGGAGTCTGTCTTCCAATCCGAAGAGAGCTACCTGTTACGTCATATTCCCTATATAGGTGCGCTAGCGTCTGTGCGCAGTGAATCGATGCGGCATTGTGAAACATGACGGAAAAAAAGAAGACGATGAATTGGGGTGCACCGGCTTTGGAGACGAAAAGCGATGGCATAGCAGTGGCTACCAAAGTTAACACAGCGCAACTTCCTGAAGAGGTCAATTTAAACTGGGATTTAGTAGATTTTCTCTCTTCGCAAGAATTTGTTCCAGTACCAGTACCTTCACCACCTTCTCCTTCTTTTCCACACGTTGAGGATTTTAAACAAAGACAGAAAAAAGAATTGGAGAAATTTTACAGCAGCAGAAAGAGGCAGAACAAGCATTTCTCCTTGAACAGCAACAGCGAGAAAAAGAAGAGGCAAGAAGGAAACGACAGGAAAACGCAGCAGAGAAGAAACAAGGTCTAGGGGAGAAGGAAAACAATGAACATCAAACGGTAACGGTACTCTTGGACATTTTGGCCGAGGTAAGAAGCCTGAAACAAATGTATCAGACTTCTTTATTACGACCCAAGAGAAAAAGACCTTCCCGAGCAAAACAGTCTAACCCTGTTACTGCACCGGAGATACCACCACTAGTGATTTCTACCAAATCATTGACAGGAGCAAGTCCAGAAGTAGGCCTTGGCCGTGGCAAACGCTTAAGACAGTTAAAGTTGATTGCTTCTCGTTCCTGAGTTTGTTCTAAGAAAAAAAAACACCCAACTGTCCTTTTCAGGGCCACTTACTTCTTTCGAAAAGAGATAATATTCATTTTGCCAAAATCAATTAAAACTCAAAAAACCCTTGTTTAACCCCATGATATACATGTTGTGAGTGCATGAGTGTAGACCCTTATTATTGTAAACAATCAAAACCAAGAGACACTTTCGTTTTCTTCAGTCTGGTCTATTCTGGTACAAATATTTACAATTCATTATCACAACAAAACATAACACAACACTTTAAAAAAGTTCATATACTTCTTCGGTATCTTTTTTCTTCTTTCACTCTCTCTGTTTTCTGATTTTCTTCACTTTCACAAGTTTTTCCTCCTCTTCTTCCTCACTTTGTTCTAGTCTTCGTTTCTTCTCTTTCTGAACGTGTCGGGGTTCTTCCTTTGCCGAGGGCACCTCTTCTTCTTCTTCCTCCTCCTGCTCCTGTTGTTTCTTAGGGCAATCTGAAGACCAATGTCCTTTCTCTTGACAATGATAACAAGAATCTTGACTTTTGTTTCTTTTGACACTGGTCCTGCTTTCTAGACGGTCTGGACATTCTGTAGCACAATGCCCTTTCTTCTGACAGATATAGCAAGTATCTTGACCTTTATCTCGAAAGGAGGGAGAGTAGTCCGTCGGCTTGCCTGAAGAAAACTTTTGTATGACACCTCGCAAAGCTCTAATCAGAAATTCGATCTGTGTGGGTTCTTCCATCGTGCTGGTCAGCTTGAGAGTGAAATGAATACTGAGAGGGAAGGCACCGGCCCTTTATATATCCACTAAGCCTGACATGGATATATAGGGGTCTATAGCGTTTCAAATGTTGTCATTTGACTTGTTTGCAGTTAAGATGAAACGATCGCATCATTTCGTAAAGAAAGGAGAAGAAAGTAAGAGGCAAAAACGCGTGATTTATCGCCTCACACAGTAGCTGAAGTCTTGGCTCAGATTCATGCCAGCGATTTTGAAGATGAGATGAGTGAGCTAGAATCTAGGCCCAGAGAGTCTACACCCAGTCAAAATCCATCACCACCAGTAACCTGAAATGTCCTACCACATTCGAGAGACGGACAAACGCTCCTCCAGAAAATTTAGAACTACGGCCTACACGTACGCAGTGAAGTTTAAAGAGTTCAAGTCCGACGTACAGTTGGAGAAAGCAGAAGGGCTCATCACCGATGTGTGGGATTCTTTGTTAACCACACTGCAACGGCAATGTGAAGCCAAAGAAGACGATCGCTTGAGACTTTCCATTCATCACGACAGTTTGAAGTCCCCTGTTTGAATCGAGTTTAGCAGTCTATCAGAATTGACGCCTTCCAAAGTCATCACCAAGATTCAACACGTGCAGCAATCCAACGACAAGTTTCACATCACCGATAGAAAAGCGACATTGTTGATGACCCACGTTTCTCTTCCCCAAGGGACCGGACGCAAAAAGGTGTTATTGGTGGATGATCTTCGCATCACCAAAACGAGCGTCGTCCGAATTAACAACCCTCAAGACAAGATGTGTTTAGCCGGTGCCATCGTGGTGGAAATAACGTATGCCAACAAGAACGACACGGCAGAATGGAAAAGAGCCTGGCAAACTATTCAAAAATCTAGCCGAGCCAAACAACGAAGAGAAGCAGAACTCCTGTTACAGCAAGCTGGCCTTTCCAAAGACACACCCTGTGGCATTCCTGAAATGCAAAAATTGCAAGACGTCTTTGCTCCACGTTACACCTTGAAAGTGCACCCTCAAGAAGTGCGCGGACCTCTCTTCTTTCGAGGCAAACATTTCAAAGACGGAAAATACATTCACATCTATCATCACTATGAACATTTCGATGCCATTACCAGTATCACTTCATTCCTGGGATACAGTTATTACTGTGAGAAATGTGACTATGGCTATAACAATCGTGAGCAACACAAGCATTGCTGATTGAAATGTGAGGGATGTTTAGCCTCTAAGCCCTGTCTGGACCAAGGACAAGAACGAGTGCATTCCCCAGCTTGTCAGCGCACGTTTGTCAGTCCAACTTGTTACCAACAACATCTAAAGACGCAAGGTTCACAGCAGAAAAGTGCTTGTCAGCTCCTGAGATTGTGCCCTACTTGTGGACAAGTCACACGTACCAATAATGCCAAGTCGCACTTCTGTTCAGGAAAGAAGCGATGTCACATTATCGCCAAGTCGTGGACTTGGAACACCAATGCTATATTCAAAAACACCAATCCAAACAGGAAGAAGAAGAAGATAATGACCAGAAGAAAGGCCATTTCATCTTTTTCGATTTCGAATGCATGCAAGAGACTGGCATTCACATTCCTAATTTCTGCACGGCTCACCGAGCGTGTGAGTAGTGCATCCAAGAGCCTATCTTTACTCATTGCCCTCACTGTAGCAAGATTCCTGGAGGACGTGAAAAAATCTTTCGGGGACCAAACACGCTGACCGATTTTGCCCAATGGATCTTAGACCCTATCGACGAGACGTGGAGCCAAGAAGACATCGAACGTTACGGAGATTGTCATCGCTAATTTTTCGGGATACGATGGAAAATTTCTCCTCAGATACTATACGGAACAAAGTACCGATCGTCCTAAAGTCATTTTGAACGGAGCCAAAATCATTTCCATGCAAGTGAGTCAAGTGCAGTTTAAAGATTCGATGAGTTACTTGGCCATGCCTTTGAGTCGCATGCTTAAAACATTTGGAATGACAGAGATGGCCAAAGGCTATTTTCCACACTTTTTTAATACCGACGCCAATCAACACGCCGTTGTACCCCATTTGCCCGAGGCTCACTACTACGACCCCGACAACATACGCACCGAACAACGAGAAGCTTTCTACGCTCGGTACCAGACTCACGCCTCGGACCCCTTCGATTTTCAGGAAGAAATGTTAAAATATTGTCGTTCCGACGTGGACATTTTACGGCGTTGCTGTGGAAAATTTCGAGAACTGTTCATGGAGCACAGAGGGATCGATCCTTTGAAAGAAGCCTGCACTATTGCCAAAGCGTGTTCCTTAGTGTACCGTCAACGATTCATGCCCGAAAATACCCTGGCTGTCATCAGTCCTCAAACGACCAATTTTATCAAACGTTAATACTCGGTCAAAGCCTTACGCTTGTTGCATTATTTGTGCGACAATGAAGACAAATGGATCCAACATGCTCGCAACGGAGGAGGCGAAAAGACCATCGGAAGGTATTCGGTGGATGGCTGGGACTTAGGAAACCCCAAGATCGTGTACGAGTTTAAGGGGTGCTTATTTCACAGATGTCCCATCTGCTGCCCTGAACGTAAGACGACAAATCAGTTTTTACAACGAACCATAGAAGACTTATACCAGACCACTTGTCAGCGACACTTGAAGGTAGAAGAAGCAGCAGGGAGGGTGAACCCTACAAATTGGATTCGAGCAAACATATCTAAAACAAAGATTTCACACGAGAAAAATTGAAAAAAAGGTCAATAACGTCAAACTGAAACCTCTAACTTTCCGTGAGGAAATCACCGGGTTAGTTCGCGCTGTTACTTCGGCGTTGACATTCGTGTTTATAAAATTTTGTGAGTGATCGTTTATGTAATCGTGCATGGAATTTTTGTTAGCCCACCCTCCCTGCTGCTGTGGTTTTTATCCAAATATTGTATCAAGTCCGTTACGATATCTCGACCTCGGATCATGTAAATTTATTGTTATAAAACCAAATGGGGTAGCTTGTGCTTTTGAAAAAAAGTGTTTGAACTTAATCATGTCCATGTCCCCTGAACACCAAGTATAATAAATATTTTGCAGCGTATGATTATCAACTCAGTTAAACACAACTAAAATATTGCAATTATCTCTGATTACTTTAGGTATTTGTGTATAACGCTGTGTAACATAAATCACGTCTGTATTTTTATGCCTGCCTCTGGAAAATATCCGGGCGGGATTTGATTGTTTGTCCAGCATGACATCATCGTATAGTACTAAATTATTATTGCTTCCATGAGGGCCACTGGCCCTGAGGTCATCTACAGATGGCGCTTCATCAATATCAGTAATAAAATCAATAACGTCACCGTCTTCATTTAACAATTTTGCATTTTCATTAAAATCTTTAAGTACTTCATAGCATCGCTGATCATCTACAGATGGAGCTACTAAATATAATTTATCCCACTTGAGCCATCTCATGATGAGATTAAGCAATAATTGTGTTTTACCTGATCCAGATGGACCTATTATTATCATTCTGATAGAATTCGGTAGTGCTGGGTGATGCTTTACTGGTTCTTGTTTTCGTGTCGCCGAAAAGTCAATTATATCCATATAACAAATATTATGAATTTATATTGTGTTCGATGCCGTGCAGCCACGTCCACCACTGGATTAACAACAATAATAACAAAAAATAAAAAGCGTGCACTGACAGGTAAGTGTGTTGAGTGTGGCACAAAAAAATATAAATTTATTTCATCGACAAAGACAGGAGGCGATATTGCTGCTTCCTTGGGAAAATTACCAGGATTACCGTGGGCGAAATATCCCGGGGAAAAACACTTACCGGGTTATAATTATTGTGGGCCTGGGACTCGTTTAGATATTCGTCTCGACAATCAATATCAACCGCGACCTGGAGAGCATCCCGTAAACAAGATTGATCAAGCGTGTTACGTTCACGATATTGCTTATCGAAGTAAGGATTTACAACAGCGACATCTCGCCGATATCAAATTAATTCATGCCATAAATAACATAAAAGATAAATCGTTTCGAGAAAAATTAGCTGCTTTTCTGGTAAAAGCTGGTATGAAAGGTAAAATTATGTTAGGGTCTGGGTAATTAATTATATGATTATTATAATGGAGTCCATTTATTATTCCCCAAGAGGATATTGGAAGGGCAAAGCAGCGATTAGTAAACTCGCCGAAGCTGCAGAGTTTTCACGTGCTGTTGCTGCAGCGTGGTTAGCACGACAAGCAACATGGCAAATTTATCTACCACCACCTAAAAATATTCAGTATGCACATTTTGATGTCAGCGTTCCCAATGAAGTTCATCAGGCAGATATTTTGTTTTTGCCATATGATGCCATTAAAACACGTTGACGTAATCGATCCGCTAGCGGATTGCGCACATACAAATACGCGCTAACTGTCGTTGACGTTGCAAGTAGATATAAAGAAGCAGAACCACTGTCAACAAAGACAGCAACTGAGGTTGCATCTGCGTTTGAACGAATGTATCAACCTGGTGGTCTACGATGGCCACGGTTGCTACAGGATGATCCTGGCAAAGAATTTCTTGGTGCAGTATCATCGTTGATGAAGAAACATAATGTGAAAATCAGACGAGGAATTTAAATTTGTTAAGCATCTCATCATTAAAACTTATGAAGCGTCTCGTGATGGTGTCATCAGACACTGTAAATTGAAAAAACCAGTTGGTACTGACAATGGTGTTGGTTACCTCACTTTTCGCGTTAGAAAAAATAAAAGCTATTTATCTAATAGATTCATCTTCGAGTGTTTTCATCGAGTCATCGAAGACGGATTTGTAATTGATCACATCAATTCAAACCCGAAAGATAATTCTTTAGAAAATTTACAAATTGTTACACAGAGTCGGAATTGTAAGATAGGAAACACTGGGAGATATAAAATGCTTGGAAAGAAGTCGGTTATATCCACAATACAGAAGCAGGTCAAGAAATAATATTCCCATCAATGAATGATGCTGCCAAATATTTTGATATTTGTATGCCTTCAGTACAACGTGTCGCAAATAATATATCTATATAAATCAGCATTTTCGAAAAAATTAAATCAAGGGGTCACCTTCCGGTATGTATAATGAAGAGAGATAAATCCGTCATCGCTGATAGAGCAATCAAGTAGTTGTCTCCCTTTTTTTGTTATTGCTTATACATATTCAGTGATAAGAATCCGTCATTGTTGATAGAGTCATCAAGTAGTTATTGTACTGTAGTCTAATCGTAATGCTTAAATATCTCTCCAGTCCAGACATCTCAAAGTTGTGGAAGTATTAATTGCAGAAAATATATCCTAAAACAGAACTTAAAAACCTCAGCCGTGATATTATATTGTACACATAATAGATAGCAGCAGACGACACTATGCTAAATGAATCTACGCAGTTCTGCAGCGGGCGGAATATACTAGAATAATATCGATCCATGCATTCATTGCTAGATAGTTCTGCCTTAACTGCATGAAGAAGCTTGAAAATACAGTATTTTAACAAAACAGAAACTGCAGAAATATATAAAATTGCAGAATTTATTCAGAATCAGAGTATTCTTTCAGTGACCGTGACATTGTCACTGATGACTTCGTCATTGGTGACACAGTCACTGGTGAGACAGTTGAATATTTATATACTTAAATTTAACTGTATCTTTGTAGAGCTCCTATGGCCGCGTGGTTAAGGCGTCCGAACAACGTTCGGAGTGCGGATCCACTAGTGCAGACTCTCTGCGTGTTCGGGTCTCCAAAAATGCTAAAGATATATTATCTTGCATTCGGCGACAGATGCAATTAATTCGGGGAACCCGGAGAATTTCCTCGAAATCCACAACAGCCAAAATACACTCTCCTATCATATCACCCTTGTGGTGGGTGAACTTTTGAACTCCCCGGGGTTTGTGTATGGGGGGAGAGTGTACAAAATCTGTTGGACGTAGACAAGATTCCCCCGTCATCACCATTTGTATATATTCATGTTCATACAGTTTTCCAATTATATGTTTGTGCCGTCCAAAAAATATCATGAAAATCATAATCATTTGTATATATTCATACAATCATTCAACAAAAAAAAAAAAACAATCAAACAATCATCTCAAAAACAGTCCTCGCTGAGGACTATTACTTTTATTTTTATTCAGAATATACTTTTATTTTTATCTGCTTCAGAAATACTTTTATTATAATAAAATTTTATTTTTTATGAAATTTGGTCAGATTTTCTAAATTTGATAGGTAATATACCCATCAAAATTGTGACTTTGGTCAGGTCAGATTTTCTGAATTTGAAGGGCATAATACCCGTAGAGTGCGAATTCTGTACAGATTTCATGAATTTGATGGGCTTAATACCCGTCAGTTTGCGAATTCTGTACAGATTCTGTAAAATATTTTATTTTTTATACATATTTATTCTGAATCAGATTTTTTATGAATTTTGTGCAGAATTCATAAATTCTGTACAGATTTTATGAATTAGAGGGGTATAATACCCGTCAGTTTGCGAATTCTGTACAGATTCTGTAAAATATTTTATTTTTTATAAATATTTATTCTGATTCAGATTTTTTATAAATATTTATTATGATTCAGATTTTTTAATGAATTCTGTACAGATTTTATGAATTTGAGGGGTATAATGCCCGTCAGTTTGCGAATTCTGTACAGATTTTATGAATTTGAGGGGTATAATACCCGTCAGTTTGCGAATTCTGTACAGATTCTGTAAAATATTTTATTTTTTATAAATATTTATTCTGATTCAGATTTTTTATAAATATTTATTATGATTCAGATTTTTTATGAATTCTGTACAGATTTTATGAATTTGAGGGGTATAATGCCCGTCAGTTTGCGAATTCTGTACAGATTTTATGAATTTGACGGGTATTATGCCCGTCAAAATTGTGACTTTGGTCAGATTTTCTCAAATATTTTATTTTTTTTCAGAAATATTTACTCAGAAATATATTTTTTTGAAACAAATAATTTATTATATATTAAATAATGAATCACGAAAACATTACATCAATTATTTCGGCTATTAAGAAATTACAAAACAGCTGCGTGAAAATATCTGACCAACTTGATCCTGAAAAAATAATGAGCGATTTTGAATCATTACAATTTTGGAAATCAGACAATAGGTATACGCTGCCCTCCGATTATAGATTTATAAGATAATTTAGCAGGCGATGTTACGATCGCTGGCGGCAATCACCGACACGCAGGTGAAATTATTTGTTCCTCTTTCACGGGCCATCGAGCGGGTTAGGTTAGAATTATCTCACGAATACGAAACGAAAAGACTCGTACACGCTCGTATAAAACAGCTGAGAGATATCATGGCAGTGACTGCGTCACCGACTGAGTTGATAAACGAAGATGCGGAAGAATTACTGGCTAAAGATAAAGACGGTGACTTCGTCACTGAGTGTGACTGTAGTGATTGTGTCACTAGTGACTGCGTCACCAATGACGAAGTCACTGACAACGACGACGAAGCTAGAATACCTACTTGTAAAGTTGTCCCAACTGATTTTAAACCGTAAAAAATTTTTTATCCTTGACGTTATCTTTGACATTGTTTTTTATTGCTTGGTGTTTTCTACGATGACGTTGATGACGAAGTCATTACGAGCGTACATACAAGTTTACATACAGCGACTCCGACCTAAGATCGAGCAAGTTGCCAGATTGGTCAGTAAATTTGAAATTCATCCGTGATAAGAGACGACTGTGACATTTCAGATAAACAACATTGATTGGTTCTGATACAATCAAATAACCTGGAGGAACTTGAGGGGTAAACGAGTAGAGAATATATCCTTGTTCCGCAATACCATTGCGGTGGTTGGATTTATCAGTGTCCACTTGATAACTGCGGTCGACGACGTCACATACTAGATTGACAGCGATCGTTGATGTGATGTTGACAATGCCCGGCCGAATCCATGACGGCCGCCCCCGTACGGATCATTATCGTGTCGAAGAATATCTACTGGTGGGGCTATTTTTTTTCCACGATTCGAGGATTCTAGGAAAGTAATTATCGATAACATCCGTGAGTCTCTTTTTTAATCTACTTGAATCCAGTTTTGGTATTGTAAATGTTGAGAATTTTTCTTTGGTTGTTGTTTTATAATAATCAAGAAAAAATTTCATGATACGTGCTTCTGGATGTAATTTATCTTGTTCAAGTATTTTCAAGATAAAAGCTCGATTAATGATATACATGTCTGATCTGAGTTTATTCAGATGTTGTATTGTTTCAATGATATTGTTTTTGTGTCCTCATCGTAGACTTGTGACATTGATAAAAATGAATTTTTTAAGTCGCCGATTTTAATATTATGTTCAAATTCGATTAAATAAACCCATCCAATAATAGGGTCTTCATTGGGAATTATAAGCGGACCATCCTTGTCGTGTAAAGCTTTTCCTGTTACTGGATCGTATACAAAGGTGAATATAGAATAACGATCATAGCGAGGAAGCCATGTTCCATCAGTATCAGTATAATCTCTGTTATCTAGCCAATCAAGTCTAAAATTGACATTAGGAATTCCGTTGATGTATACGTCCGGTTTTTTTATATATTTTTTTTCCGTTGTAGCAAATTCTTCCAAGCGTGGTTCTGGCGGACCCTTATAAACCGGCACGACATCGGGCCATCCTAACACTGACCTGATCGAAGACTGATATATATCCACGGCGTAATCCGGAGAATTTGTTCAATAGCAGATGACAGTGTTGGCTCGTGGACGGTGATAACAATTTTTGATACTTTTCCTGTGATGGATTTAATTCTGCGCTGGAATTCTTCATTGATCTGTTCTATTTGATAACTGCCCGTGGGTATACTAACTACTTGCCAATCTGGTGTTCCATCGGGTTTATTTTTATTTGCAAATACTAATGAATTATTCGGTTGTAGTCCACCGAATGATTTTGACCTAATATTGGGCCAACTATAATAAACCCGTAATTGCGCTAGACTTATCTCGGAAGCTGGTATTGCAGTTGGAACATTAATACTGAATTCAGGCGAAGTTGAACTCGCCGATATCATTCAGGTTCTTACCGGAGCAGTATTAGTGACGATCTGTTGCAATAATTCATTTGACTCGGCCATTATTATACTATTATTGTTTTAAATCCTGTTCAGGAATTTTTTCATTAACGACGTTATCGTTGACGACGACGGTGACTGCGTCACTGACGACTGCGTCGTTAACGTTGAATACTTCATTGTAGATCTTTATTGCGATACTGAATTCTTCGTCAGATATTATTCCATCTTTGAGCGACGAAGAAATCAACGATGATAATTAGAATATGCGGTCGTTGCAGTATGTAATTTCATCGTGTACTCGTTTAATTTTTCATTCGTGCATGTATTTATCTTTTTTGCGATTATATTAAATATTCCAGCGATCGACGTTGACGATGAAACAATGATTGTTATAGCTGTCATCGTCGCTAGCGATGCTAATACTACGCCGGTTCCAGCAACTAGCGCAGAAACCGAATCAATAAATAATATCAACGACGGTTGCACGTCTACGATATTTCTTTATTTTTGCTGTATAATTATCGATGATGGTTTTTAGTTTATTCTGCCATGTCGTTACTTGATCGTATCTGTATCTGTGAGCGCTCATTATATTTTTGTTATTGTCGTTGTCTAAGACGACGGCTACGACGTTGACAGCGGAGGTGTTTCAGCTACGAATTCTATACACCACCAGTAAGACGCTGTGGTTATTTTTTTATCAGATGGTTCCAGTATAAATTCTTCTGCGGTATCTTTATTTAATATAATAGATACAGTTCCAGAAAAAGCATCGGTTGAATAACGCCATGGAAATGTACTAAATACCCTGAATTTTGCAGAACTAAATACGGACAGCCTGTAAACACCAGTAACCGTCGCGGTATGTTTGATAGAGTTATTTAGAGGTGTCCATGTTGATGATCCTGATGATAATGTGTATATTATATTGTTAGCCTGTTCGCCGTGTGGAATTTTAACGAGATTAGTTTTTTCGACGATATTAGGAATTCCACTGACAATATCATTGAGTTTCATGTTAATGTCGGTGAGTTTAATATCAACGGTTGGTGGACTTCCAAAACATTCATTAGTGGTTTTGTTTACGTTTCTGCGAAAATTCATAAACAGTTGTACATGATTATAAAAATCAGTTCTAAATGCGGTCATTCCATCATTGATCGTCGACAACGAAGTTGTCATCGGAATATTTTTATCATCCACATATTTTTTTGTTGCGGCATCTTCATCACCTGCTGGTTCTCTTAAAGCAACGATTTTATTTCCATTCATGTTAAGTTCACCTGTCATTGTGTCACCGGCGGATTTTAAACGATCAGCGACACTTTTCTTAATTTCATCCCTGATAGTTGCGATTGATACATTTGAATCTCTGATTCTACCACCGTCAGTAAATACTGGAATATTGTCCGTGGTGGCACCAATAACTCTACGAATTATATCGACCCACTTGATGTTACTCGTCTTTAAAACACCGAATTTATCCTGAAAAATAACAACTTCATCTCGGTCAACTCCAGATAAATTCATAATATCAGCAAGGTCGTCTTTGGTGGCGTATTTTGATAAATCGATATCATCTTTGCTCTTGCAGGCTCAAGCAGTAGAAGATCGTCCGTAAATATCAACCATTATATGATTAGCGATTATTTAATGTATATTCATGTACAGTTTATGAGGTGGTTTCGATGATCTTGATACAGCATCAAGTACTGCTAGTGCTTCACGGCCACATATTGGTGGATCCGTTAATGTTTGTGTTGGTAGCGTTGAATACCACACTGGTACGTTCCGTCGTGACGAAGTCAGGGGTGAAATATATTTCATAAATTCTACAGGTGGTGCCAACCCTTACGAATCAAAATAAACAATTCCATGTGGATCAATCGCGTACGCAACCCAGTGAGTACCACGACCAGAGCTTTTATCGAGATTAATAATACCTGTTTCTGACAATGCCGGATTTTTCGGTAATTGATCACGCATAAAATCACCTCTAAAATTCTTTATACGCAATCGCGCAGTATCATCAAGTAAATCAAAATTCGATAGTGCAACTGTTGTTGAGTCCCTGGAATTCTTAATCCACGACCAACGTGAGGTTGAGATCCTGGAAGTCTCAGACCGTGACCTTTTCGTTTCTTTTTTTTAAATCCTTTTCCTGTTGCTTTCTTCAGCGCCATTCCAGCAGCTGTCCCAACTGCACCTAACGCAGCAGCTTTTGCAACAGTTGGAGCGGCTGCGGCTATCAACGCTGGGATAGCTACGAGAAGAGGAAATATTTCTCCGGTTTTAATAGTATCCTTGATTGCACCCACGGAAAGTATTAATCGTATTCCTTTGTTAGTGTGTTTAGCTTCACTGAATCTCTTAAATTGACGCTCGGTGAACGATAATTTATTCGCACCGCTCATTTGATTGTGTTTTAATGTTACCTTTGTTCCACATCGTGATGCCGACGACGATTGTAATCGTTTAATCTGACTCGGGGTCAGACTGACACTAACATGATGATATGACATTTATGATATATATATACTGATTTAAATCAGCATTTGCATATTCTCTATGGGAGCATCAACGACTCTCATGCGACCACCAGCACCTTCAAGTAACATTGTTTTATCGGATAATATAACAGCAATTGCTCTGTAATCATCAATAGCTCCTCGCGTCACACGAGCTCGAAAATGTATGTCAACGACACACTGTCTGGTTAAATCTAAATCTTCCAGCGAAAAATAATAAATCGGAAACAACGTTGTAAAATCATACTGTGATATTTGTAAACCAGTGTCAATATTTTGATCACGTCCCATAAACGACATCAATCGATGATATGCACGTGCTACATGATTTTGGGCAAAATTTAACAAAATATCCTCCGATGGTTCTTGATGCCCATTTATTCTCAGCGACACTTCAGAAACACCGAGTTTGTCAAATATCATAATGCTACGTATTTGGCTATTTACTCGCGCATTATTTTGAAGCGCAACAAATATATGTCGTGGCGCAGAGATACCTTGTTGTAATGCTATTTGCCATGTAAATACACCATCAACTCCGCTTTGAATAGCATCCGTGGTTGTTGTTAACCATGACAACATCGATTTACCGCCGCTACTCATAAAAGAAAGTAGACGATCTTCTTCAGATATTGTTGGAGTCATTACTGGCATCCACAATGAAAGTTTTGTTAATACTACTTTGCCATGAAGTGACGCAGTTGCACCTGCGTCAGCTCCTTCAACGTGCCATAATGCATCATTATCTGTGGCTTTTCTTACAAGTACAACTGTGTGCTTGGCTCCAAAAATGACCTTTCGTACACCCCTGCAGAATCCAAAAATGTGCGACAGCGGAATTACACATGAAAACATTTTATCTTTCAGCATAGTTTTACGTGATGCAAATCCTAAGTTGTAATTTATGTTCATTGATATCACCGCTGGAGTTTCTGCGGTTCCTGCAGCATTCCTTACGTTGCCGATGGTTACATTTTTGTGACTTGGACTATCAGTAGTATCCTTGTAAAACATCATAGATGGAGCAGCTGATCTTGAAAAATCGTCACTGTATCGCGCAAGACCAAGTATTGTCGTAGCAACGTTGACATCTTTTTGAACTGATTCAATATTTCTTCCGTCGATCATGTACGTGGCACTGTCAAACAACGCCATGATACCGTTGTTGACAAAACCAAAACCAACATCGTTATCATATTCAGTATTATCCGCTTTAAAAATTTTACCTTCAACTTCGATAAATGCTTCAGCGCGTAAGAAATACCTACTCGTATCTTGAACTTGAAGATCAATTCGTCCACGCTGATCTGGAATTCGAGCATCATAAGAATAATATTGATAATCACGCAGAGACTCATCCTTGAGAACCGGTGCGTCCATGTCAAATGCGGGATTGGATACACGTTTAAACATTTCTATGTTATTGATCATCGTCTAATACGAAGACTTCTTCGGAGCAGCCCGCTGCTGGCCATCAAACTTGCTGTTACATTTTTTCCCCCTCTTCGGCCAATGACTCTGTCATCGCTACTAGTTTTAGATTTGCAGCTTGATTTATTACTTTACTAACACTTGCAGGCATCACTTCAGTGCTGGCTAATTTTACGGGTTGAGATTTTCGTCGTATTAATCGTGCTAGTCTATCCTTGATCGTACAAAATACTTTACTAGTAACGTCACCAACAGTACTAATACCTTTTTCACGAATAACGTCAGTAGCTTTCATGCCTAATTGCTTTGCAATCGGTATTGCTTTTGGGGCGATTCTCGAAAATAAACCCTTAAGAACATCACCTAATCCATCTCCGTAATATATCTCATACACAGGTAATCTTGAATTTACCACCCTGACCATGATTGGTCTACGTTGATTAGCGTGTATGATCATCTATTATAATTAATTATTTAACTGTTTAATCAATGACTGGCGACCTTTAGTCGCTATAATAATCATCGATAATTTCGTTGATGAGAGCTCTATAATCATTAATATCCATGATGCCGCCGGCAAATAATCGTTGACAAATAGATGTGATTTCGTTAATTATTTCTGGAGAATTTTACCAGCTCGTTTTCAGCCAACAAGAACTTCTAATCTGTCCACGTCAGCTACGACGCTGTTGGGACAAGTGATTCCGCTGCCCGTGTTCTTACCAAACGGTGAAAAATAAGATGATACACTACCAAGTAAACTACGAGGCTCACCGCGTTGAGGCTCACCGCTTGGTTGTTCTGGTTCACGAGGCTCAGTTGATTTTTTAGATTTTTTTTCCTCTAAAAATTTTATTCGTTTCAACATTACATTTTCTTTAAACTCATCATAACCGCCAAGGTCATCTACGGCTTTGATATTTCTAGAAACGAGATATATAGCCATAATCCAATCATTAAGATTAAATCCTTCAACGTATCCAGGGTTTAAATATTTATCTCGGGATTCATATTTTGCTGCAATAGTTTCTGTATATTTTGGATCTTGGATAGTTTCAACAGCCTTGGGTTTAAAATAATCAAATACTGATTCTTCTTTTGGTTTTTCTGGTTGTTGTTGTTGTTGATGTTGCATTTTCTGAAAAGCCTACGTCATATTTTTTATAGCTGTAGCGTAAGCAGCATATTTTTTGTCATTAGTTCGAGCATGATCGACATTAAAACGTAAACGATAAATCCATTTGTACCAGTTCTCGTGTGAGATAGCATCATCGGCGTACTCGGGTTTCAAGTATCTTCGCCGGTCATCATAGGTAAAAAAGCGATTTCAGCTAATTTAGGTATATTATACTTTGCAATGCTGACAATGAAATCTTCATCCAATTTATCATGTAATTTAACCCTGGCTTGTGCTCCTTCTGGTTCTTGCTCAGTAACTGCGTCGCGGTCTGCTTGATCTGTCTCTAGTGACTCCGTCACCGTTGGCTGAGCCGCAGCTATTTCGGCAGGAAGTTCTCGTAGAATTTTCTTTGCTTTTTTTAGTTCGCTCCGCTATCTTTTTAGCTTCTTTTGCCGTCTCCGCTAACACAGGGACGATACCTTTAGTGGTTTCAGTGATAGGTTTAAATAATTGCTCTGCGGATTCTGTAAACTCTTCTTGTGTTTGTTGACGCTGCTGTAATTATTGTTTTACTTGATCACGGACAGGTAGATATTTCTTAATTGCTTCTAGTCGCTCTCGAGCTAATCGTGCTGAGTGAGCTTCACCGATCATTATTATAATGCAATGGTTTAATTACAGCAGCAGGGAGGGTGGGCTAACAAAAATTGCGTGCACGATTACATAAACGATCACTCACAAAATTTTATAAACACGAATGTCAACGGCGAAGTAACCCCGGTGATTTCAACATTGGCGATCTCATCAGTGACGCCGTCATCGGTGATATCACGGAAAGTTAGAGGTTTCAGTTTGACGTTATTGACCTTTTTTTAATTTTTTTCGCGTGAAATCTTTGTTTTAGATATGTTTGCTCGAATCCAATTTGTAGGGTTCACCCTCCCTGCTGCTGAAGAGCGAGGATACCGAGTGGTAGAAATGTGGGAACACGAGTAGTATCACCGTTTGAAAACCGATCCCGAGTTTAAGCGTATCGTGAAAAGTTAGAAGCTGGTGGACACACTGAACCCAAGTGACAGTTTGTACGGAGGACGGACGAATGCCACCTGTTTGCTGTACCAATCCGACGAAGAGAAAGGAGAGGAAATCAGATACTTGGACGTGTGTTCTCTGTATCCGTACGTGTGCAAATATTGGCACCCGCAATTGCTGGCGGTACACATCGACCTGGACAACATTCGCCAATACAAAGGATTGATCAAATGTAAAGTTTTGCCTCCAACGTCCTTGTACCATCCCGTTTTACCTCACCATTACCAAGAAAACTGATGGTTCCCTTGCACCGTACTTGTGCCGAAACGTGCAACCAAGACTGACCTTGTCAGCACAGCCAGGTAGAACGCGCCTTGACGGGAACATGGGTCAACTGTTAGAAGTGTACGAAATTTGCCACTTTCCCAAGACCGAAAAATACCACAAGTGCGACGAGACCCAGAAAGGCATTTTCGCAGACTACTTGAATGCCTTTTTGAAACTGAAACAAGAAGCCAGCGGCTAACCTTCCTGCTACCGCACTTCCGATGACCAAACAACATTCAAAGACAAATACTGGGAGTAGGAAGGCATCACTTTAGACCACATTGAGAAAAACGAAGGAAGGTGATCGTTTGCCAAAGTGATGTTAAATTGCTTGTGGGGTAAAATGGCACAACGACCGTGTTTACCCAAGACGGAGTATTTGACAGAACCTTCCAGCTACTTCCAGATGATTCACGACAAAACCAAATACATGAAATACGTGGACGTCGTTCGTGAGGACTTGATCTTAGTCAATTACGAAGAAGAACTGGACTTTGTAGAAGCCGACGAATTTGGAAATGTCATCATTGCGGCTTACGTGAAGCTCATGCTCGCTTAAAACTGTACGAAGCTTTAGAACTGTTAGGAGATCGTGTGCTGTATTTTGACACGGACAGTTGCATTTACATCGATCGTCTGGGTCAACCTCACCTTGTCATCGAAGGAGACCGTTTAGGAGCCTGGACGGACGAGCATCCCGACGACAAGATTCTAAGTTTAGCAAGTGGCGGTCCCAACAATTACGGCTACGAATACCGAGACCCACAAGGAGAAGTACACACGGAGTATAAAGTGAAAAGATTGACTCTCAATTATCGCACAAGTCGACTGGTGAACTTTGGCGTCTTGAAAGAAGCCTTGCAGTTTGGACAGGATGGAAATTTTAAAGTGACCAACCACGAACCATACAAGATTGTACGTTTACCCACACACCAAATCGTTAGCCGGCCCTTGGAAAAAGTCTATCAAATCGTGTACCAGAAGCGAGTACGGCTTCCCAATCACTTCATTTTACCGTACGGTCACGACGATATTGGTCAGCATATAAAAAAGTACAACGGTCATGACCGATAGTTCATTCTGACTACCATTGCCAAGCAAGAAAGATGAATCCTTTCAAACAGCAAGTATCAAGGAAGAGCAAACTCGAGTGCGATGCTGTGCCTTGCGATGGCAGGGATGCCGTACGCTATGACCTTAGCGATTCAGTACCACATCATCATGGGAACTTTGCTATAACTACTACTACCATACCTACCATGGAAAGTGATGCTGTGCTTGTCAAACCTGACGGATGTGAAAGCCATGCAACTCGTTATCGTACACCTTTTCACTTTACTGGTTTTCATGGTGGATGTCATCATTATGAAACCATGCGGCTACCACCCTACGGATGTCATGTAAAAGTGAGCAGGCTCCTGCATATTTCACCGTACCCTCATCGAAATGAACCTGTGAAAGACGAATATTCGTTCCTTGTGCGTTTGCCTGAATACTGCGACTTTGAAAGTCGGATTAAAACCTTCCGAGGAAAATGGCCAAAATAACTGGGAGGACCTACCCCCGAAGAATTAGTTAGAGCTGGATTTATCGACTTGGGTGAAGGGAATAAAGTCAAGTGCTTCAGTTGTGGTGTGTCACTTCACGAGTGGGAGAAGAAAGATTGCGCTTACCTGGAATATGCTCGATGGTCTCCGGATTGTCACTACCTACCTTTAGTGGGACCTCGTCATTGAAGTGGGCATACCATGTCATGTAAGAAACCAGCTACGTGGCTAGGAGTCAAACGTTGGACTACACCTAGACAAGTATTTAAACCCAATTTGAAAAATAATCTTCAAACTTTACCAAACAAATTGCAAGAGAAGATCTTAAAGGAAATTTGTCTGAGACCAGCTAGAGCCAAGTCTCAATTTGTGACGGTAGACCTTTTATGTCGAGAAATTCACAAGAGGAAATTGACAAAAGGCAACAAACAAGTCAAATTTCCCTGGATCAAGGGTGCGTTCTTCCTAATATTCCACTTTAGACCATTTACATTCGAAGATTTTATTGACATTCTTGACCGATTCCTGGAATGGCAGTGGTCAGAAATTAATCACTTTGTCCATTACTTTCGCTCTAGGAGAAGTGTTTGACTGACATGGTTATGGATACTTTACAATAGAACATTCGTGGTTTGCCTGTGGAATTGAGAGAACGCATTTACCGCGAGTTCGTCAAAATACAAGTGAAACGCAAAGAACCATTGCGTCCGTTACGTCACTGATGTTTGAACCACTGGTACCTAAATGTTATAAGAAGACTGATTCTGATGAAAGTGTTCCAGTGGTCAGACATTGATGAATCGCGTGAAATTCATAAATTGTTGGATGCCACTCATTCAACTTACAAGGTGATCCTAATACACCGAATTTCAACGGACGAGTTAGAGGATTACAATCAAATCTTTACAAGAACAATTCTTTCTAATTCAAGAGGAAACTTCTTTGCGACGTGTGGTGTGTGAGTTAGTGACTAAACTTTTTTGCTACGGTACTAAAATAAAATCGAGGCTGTTCAAAAGGTACACTTATTACCTTACACCGAAGAGGGTATAAAAACGGACTACCATCCCACGACCTTTATCATTCGTGATAAAACAGATTCCGTGGAAGGAAATCAATGACTCTATTCGAACGGTAGAGGATTACGATCGTCTATTACGAGAACTGTGTCCATTGAATTGGGGTCGACGTGTAGCGTGTGTCTTAGTGACTTGCTTTCTGGGATTTCGTTTACCACCCGATTCCTTGAGGACTCTTTACGAACAGTACATACTACTCCAAAAAGCATGAAAGTGGTCCCTTTAAATGTACACGAGAGACTCATTCTGCTCAAAGTTTTGAGCTTTCATCTTGCTACTTCTCAACCTCTTCGGGAAAACAAGATTCGTCAACTTTTAGCCACTGAAGATGTGTACGACAACGTGTGTGTAGCTTGTGACTTACACCCTCACTGGAAAGATGTACGTGACTGGAAAAGTTGGGGTTTTCAGGCTTGGACAAAAGAAGTGGCACACTATGCCAAAGACTTGACATCCTAAAAAATTAAAACGTTCAGTGAAAAAAGTAACTTTTAAACCAGTGTTATTGACAGTGCCAGAAGAAAAAGAAGTCGTGACCGAGGAAAACCACTCTCTTCAGGACACGACCATCACCGAAAGGCCATTCCGGGAGGACTCTTGTGTGACTGTGCCAAGGAGTGTAGAGACTCTAAGAACATTACACACTACCCCTACGATTTCACCCCTTGATCACCACAAATGTTGTACAGAGACTTGTTTATATTCCACTATGGTCGTTTTCATGTGCCTTTTATTCATGTACTTAACCATTTGGCTTTTATGTTGTTTTGTCTTTTGTGTTGTTCACAATTAAAGATGACAATAAAAGTGTCCTAAAAAGAGTATAAAAACTCTTGTCTTGTCTGTCTTCGTGTCAAAAGTGACATTTCTTACACTACTATGGCAACCTCTACTGTCCCTACTTCTTCTTCCTCCACTGTCAAAGTCATTGACGAACAGGTATATCGAACTACTTGGGAGGCCTTGTATCTTCGCCATCCCTTTAACATGCTCATTCCCGGTCCTAGCGGTTCAGGCAAAACCGAATTTGTCAAACGTTTGATCGAACATAAACATCAATTGATCGATCGTCCACCTCAACGAATCGTGTGGTGTTACAAAGAGTGGCAATCGGCGTACAGCCTTCTGCGAGAAAGTCAAGGCGATTCCATACAATTCTTTGTGGAAGGCATTCCTGGCGAGGACGACGGGATCGTGTCTGGCCCTAGTCAAACTCATTTGGTTATTTTTGACGACATGTTAGGAGAAGACGAAGAAGAAATTAAACTCTGGTTTAGGCGCAAAGGGCATCATCGTAATGCCAGTGTCATTTACAGCCCATCGTACCATCAGTCTCAATCGTCATTACGTGGTGTTGTTTAAAAGCCCTAGAGATAAATCGCAAGTACAAGTCTTAGCTAATCAGTTAGGAACACCTTGGCTGACCCATGCGTACGATGATGCCACTCAAACCCCACACCCTTATTTACTCGTGGATTTAAAACGCACCACTCCCGTTTATTTGCGATTTCGTACCCATCTGCTTCACCACTGGTGACAAGACGGAGGGCCTGTCGTGTACACGTCCCCTTCGTCGACTTAATCACAATCACCAAAAAAATCTATAAAAACCTCGGTCACATTGACTCTGTCTCACACATTGTCAACATGACGTCCCTTCAGTCTCATCTTCCCATTAGATTGATTCGTGCCTTGTATGGTATCAGTCCCGAAAAAAATCCACAAATACGTGCTCGTGTCTTAGAAGCTAGTCTCAAAGAAGTCTTACGATGGTTTACGGTAACAGCACGTCAATTACTGCAAGGGATCATTCAGATTCCACATCAAACCAAACGTTTTTTGAGAGAAAAAGTCGCCTTGACGCAGCTAGCCGATCCTCGCATCGGCACTCAAACCAAAAAGCAAATCATTTTGAAACCTGGAGGTAGCGGTTCTCTAGGAGGTGTTATCATTCGTTCCCTCTTAAAATGGGATCCTAATGCTACCAAAGTCATCCTCAAGAAAAAAGCCACGCCCAAACGTACCCAGAAGAAAAAGAAAAAGAGCATCGATGTAAAGACCTGGTCACAGCCTCAGAAAAAGAAAAAGAAAAGTCCACAGAAAATAGCTTCTACCCGCAAAGGAGCGTCTCCAAAAACTTCTCCTCCAGCGGTGACACCCTCTTCCTCTTTAGCGGCAGTGGCCGCTGCTCACAAAGTACCTGCCCCCAGAATCAAAGTCCAAGAGAGAACGGGTGTATTACAGAGTTTACTGGATTTGTCCAAGCGAGAACTGTCCCGATTTAGTCCGTTGCGAACTCCTCCACGAAGTATATTTCCTGTCATCACGTTGATACGGCGTAAAGACAATCAGTGGCGACGCATTCCAATATAAAATAGACCTGAGGCAAACAATACGGATCAATGTTTTTGTGCTGTTGAACGCCTAAAGATGTCCCCTCCAAGAAGTGCACACCGTTACCATCGTGTTCCTTCTTCGGTCCAAAAAGGAAAAGGAAAACGAAAAAGACAGTCACGGCATCCTAAAATGCGCTTAGCCAAACATCGACGTTACCCCCAGGAAAGGCACACTCGTCCAAAGAAAAAGAGGAGCCACCAAAGAGGGGGATTCTTTGGCGGTTTTGGAAAACACATCGTCACCATTATGACGAAGCGATAGTCCCCAAAAAAGGATAAAGAGCGTGTGACAAGTCATCGACGTTAGTGTATTTTTGCTGTGTGCCACGGAACCAACGAACCAACCGAGAAACATGTCACCCTAAAAAAAAGACATTCCTCTTCTACCCCCAAAGGAAAGAAAAGGAGAGGATTGCCACCTCGTTTAGCCAAACATTGGGACATGTTGTCCGTCCTGTCCAAAGCTCCTCCACCCGTGCGAAAACAACCCATTCAAACTACCTCCAAAGACGTCATCGATACCGTGTGCGAATGTTGTGTGAATGTCTTGAAAGGCACAATACCTTTGTCTAAACACCAGAAAGAATGCTTAGCCAAACATCGACACGTTCTTCGCCAAATGGTCCAAAAGAAAATACCCATTGGTCAAAAGAAAAATATGTTGGTGCACCGCGGAGGAATTTTACCCTTTTTGACCATGTTGCTGAAAGGAGTAATGAGAACAATAGGAGGACCATTGCTGAAAGAAGCATTGGGAAACATCCTTTGAGGATGAAGATAAAAAGGTCAAAGAAGATAAAAGTGACCTTTGGAGTCAAAAGATCTCAGACGTGATCCTTGAAATCCGATGGAAGGACGAAAACTGGCTTTAGTGCCTAGCAAACGATGGATGGAATATCATCGTTGGCAAGAACAACGAACCCCACATTTACCTTCAAATCCTCATTTGACCGAAATGTCCCAGTTACAAAACGAATTGCAATCGTTGATGGATCGCACCGATTTGTCAGAAACGGAAAAATCGCAAAGGTACGGTCAGTTGTTACAACCACTGCAACTCTTTCACCAGAAAGCTTTAGACGAAGCAGCTCTACCCACTCTGAAAGATTTTAAGGTCTTGATGAAAAGTCCATCACCACCACTACCACCTCCAGTGGTCAAGATAGAAAGTCCACCACCACCACTAGTCCCAGTGATCAAGATACAAAAGGAAGAAGAGCTTCAAACTCCACCAGAAAAAGTACGCAAGTTAACAACACCACCTACATCCAGAATTGGTTGGATTAAAAAGATGATGGCTACTACTTTTTCCTCAGAAGAGAAAACGAAAGCCAAGACAGAAGTGAAACAAGAACTGATCACCCCTGTTCAAACATTGTCCTCCTCAACACCTATTGCTCGTCGGACACGCAAAGCATTACAAATCAAGAAAATACCTCAGAAAGACAAGAGTAGCATCAGTGAAGAGTGGATCACTTATTAAACAATGGAGAAGGTGTAAGCCAGCAATTACTACGATCCATCCCATCCTGCAGGTTACGGAGGAGTTCAGAAATTGTATCGTGCTGCCAAACCTCAACTGAAAAGTATCCGTTTACCTCAAGTGCAACGCTGGTTACAAGAACAAGCCACGTACAACTTACACAAACACATTCGACGAAAATTTTCCAGAAGTCGCACCCGAGTGGAGGGATCGATCATCAATGGCAAGCCGATTTAGCCGATGCCTCTCATTTGGCCACCTACAATCGTGGTTACAAATATTTGTTTTGTGTCATCGACGTCTTTTCCAAATTTGCTTGGGTCGTGCCATTGACTTCCAAATCGAGCAGTGAGTTAGTGCGAGCCCTCAAACTGGTGTTGAAACAAAGCGGGCGCCACCCTCTTCGATGGCAAACTGACAAAGGCACCGAATTTCTGAACCAAGCTTTCCAAAAAGAATTGAAGAAACGTGACATTCATTTTTCACCACCAAGAATCCCGAAACCAAAGCCAGCATCGTGGAACGTTTTTCAACGCACCTTGAAAGAACGCATGTGGAAATATTTTACGCATCAACACACTCTCAAGTACATTGACGTCTTGCCACACCTCGTCCAATCGTACAATCAATCTTGCCATCGGAGCATTGGACGTGCCCCCCAAGAAGTGACTCCTGACAACGAAGTGACCGTCTGCGAGCGCCTCTTTGCCACGTCCCCAACAGTGAATGTCCCCAAGAAAGGTGGAGTGTTGGCATATGGAGATTGGGTGCGCATAGGCAAAACAAATCGCACATTCGACAAAGGTTACTTACACAATGGGACAACCAAATTGTTTAGTGGTACTGAACGAATGAGTGGCCGTTATCCTCCCGTCTATAAAGTGGAAGACATGAACGGGGAAGTGTTGAAAGGAACGTTTTACTTGCCCGAGTTACAATGTGTGACCAAAAAAGAAGACGACGTGTACGAGATCGAAAGCATTCTCGATCGAAGAACCCGAAAAGGGGGGAAAACGACGTGTCAAAGAGGTCAAAGTACGTTGGAAAGGATATCCTCCCAGTTTTGACTCTTGGATCGACGCTTCGCAACTCATCGACTATAAAAAGAAGTGACCATCATGCCCTTCAACACAGCCTCAGCTACTGCAGTCACCACTCCTTCCCCCAGTTCTTCTCTGCAAGATCTACAAAAGCAACCCTTGTGGGTGTGGTGTGGAGAACGTGTGCCTAAAACGCAAATCGTCTTTTTCTGCCAAATCTTTGTGGTGTATTGTGTCAACGGTGCTGCCATTGCCAATTTGAGTTTGCAACAATGAGACAAACAATTGTGGACCATTTTACTTAGCAGTTGCATCGGTTACCTTCTTCCCAATCCGTCTCTGAAATATTCCTCTAACGGAAACAACAGCGGGAGTCTTGTGTCCAACGTTAGTCCCCCTTCCAACAGTCACCCTAACCATCCTCTTTTAGACACTCCTCTGAGTTCCAGTGACTCCTCGGACACTAGAACTGTGGAATTATGAACAACCAATTTTACTTAACGTTACCCAATGACAGTTCCGTGGAGGGGTTTCCCAATAACACTTTGTGCTGTTTCTCGGCCAAATTACCTGAATCCATCCAATTGGATCACGAAGCCCATTGGGAAGTGGCTTTGGTGGAAATGATTCACCCTACACAAATGAAAAACATCGTCGAAAATGAAAATACTTTTACGGTGGAAGTTCATGACACGCAAGTGCAAGAAGACATGGATGAACGTGCCACTATAGCTGACTTTATGAAAACACAAGACCCCAAAACTAATCGCTCCACGTATCTGTTGAAAATTCTTGCGGGCTATTATTTTAGTGGTCAATATTTGGTGAACGCCATTGCCGACAGGTTCAATTTCATGTTTGGTAAAAGCTTGAAGAAAGCCAGAAGAAGTGTTACGATCGAGTACCACAAAATAGCTCGTCACCTAATGGTCAAATTTTCAGAGGACAAAGTATTAGCCATTACATTTTGTCCTGAATTGTATGATATTTTGGCTGGAGATACCAAGATGATCAAGATGAGAAACGAAATACCAGCCGTGACCGATGATTTGGATTTTGCGAAATATTTTCGATTCCCTGTAGAAATGAACCAAGGACTGAATTTGATTTTTGTGTACTCCGATGTGGTGGAGTAAAACGTGGTGGGACACACCTCCGTACCGTTACTGCGTGTCATTCCTTTCAAAGTGGATTCTGCCACGGCTACTGACGAGGAAGGTGGAAACACCTATCACGTTCACCGCGAATTTGTACATCCTCACTATTTGCCCGTCAGTCTTATTTCGACACTGTCAACATTACTATAAAAGGAGATCTGGGACAAAATACTCTATTCACCAAAGGGACAGTCACAGTGAAACTCCATTTTCGAAAACGATTACTCTAACTTTTTGTCAGTCAGGTATCCTGACAGCGAGAACATGGTTTAGGTGATATGCTAAAATCAGCCTTTCGTGCAGTGGTTCCCGTTTTGAAACCGATGATGACATGGGGATTGCACGCCTTAAACGATGCCACGTTGACGCACGGCAAAGAATTTCTGCAAAATGCCATCATTGACAAACAAAATCCCATAGAAGCTTTCTTGAGAGCAGGCAAAAATGTCTTGCTTCAAATGGGTAAAGACATTTTGGGTCGGCGAGAACTCCTATAAATGCCCTGGGCAATGCCGATTCAGGCATTCCTGCTTCCCTGACGCCACAGCAAGGACAAGGCAGAAAAAGACGACGAAAACACCCCTTCAAAGGACTTCACACCCATAGAGCTAGAAAGACTAAGAAAAGAAAAACGCCCGAGAGTTAGACGTTTTTGATTATTAAAAAAAGAAAATGATGCACCGAGAGTCTTGTGCTTGTTCCAAGTCGGAACTGGATCTGTTTGCCATGCCACCCACCATGATGACGATGCAAGAATCCCAATGGGTCGAATTTCATTCCGTCTCCTCTTTGACGGATTCAGCTCCCATCGAGTTTGAAATCAAAGGACAGCCCGAAAATTACGTAGATCTGAATAGCAGTTACTTTTATCTGAAACTGAAAATGATCAAAACAGACAACACCAATCCGGGAGCCGATGCCAGAGTAGCTTCAGTCAACAATTTCATGCATTCCTTGTTCAGCGAAGTGGATTTGTACTTGAATAACAAACTGGTCAGCAGCAGTAGGGATTCTTACCCTTACCAAGCTTACCTAGAAAATCTCTTGACGTACGGAAAAGAGGCCAAGAACATTCATCTGGATGCTTGCGTGGTATGGAAACCTGACACCGCAGTTGAAGACACGTTTAACAACACAGTCCTGACAGCCCATGACAATCCTCACAATGTGGGTTTTGACAACCGCCGAAGTAAAATCCTGCAAGCCCGTAGTTTAGAACTGATGGATCGCTTGCATTTGGACATGTGGTTGCAAGACAAGTATTTGCTGAACGGAGTGGATATTCGCCTGAAACTCAATCGCAGCAGTGTCGCTTTCCATTTGATGGCTCATGCCAACGAGTACAAAACCATCATCCAAGAAGCCAGACTTTACGTGCGTCGCGTAGAAGTGTTACCTAAAGCGGGAAAGGTCATCAGTCAAACGTTGAGCAGATCGACCGCCAAGTATCCGATACGACGTGTAGAAGTGAAAACATTCACCATTGCTGCTGAACTCCGATCCAAAATCGAAGATCATCTGTTCCAAGGACAGTTACCCAAACATTTAATCGTTGGCATCGTCAGTAATGCAGCCCTCAACGGAGCCCACGATCAAAATCCTTTCCAGTTTAAGCACTACAGAGTGTCCAAGATCGAAGTCAATCGCGATGGAAAGACCTTGTGTACCAGACCCTTCGAACCTAACTTTGCCCAGAAGAATTACTTGAGATCGTACTTGTTCCTGCACGTAGCTACCGGACAAATAGGAACCAACGCCAGTCACGGTATTTCGAACGTAGATTATGTAGGAGGTTATACTTTGTGGGCCTTTGATTTCACTCCAGACCAAGGCAGCGACGAGGGACATTTCCACCCTATAAAATCTGGCCAACTACGTGTGGAACTTCAGTTTGCAGAAGCTCTCACCGTCAACGTCATATTGTATGCCGAATTCGATAATACCATCGAAATCAACAGTTTGAGAGACGTCATTCTAGACTATTAGAAACAATGAAAGACTCCTATCCCTCACTGAACGATAGAGAATCTTTGGAAATGGAATGGGAGGATAGCGTGAAAGCAGAACCCCAAGACCAAGACAAAGAGGACGAGGTAGTAGTCAAGTCCAGATGGCCAGAACAAGAGCAACATTTAGTGTCCTGTTTTGCTAAACACCTGGTGGATAAAATTACGGAATTGACCAAGAGAGATTGTTATGGATGTCAAAACGATCATCCCAGTCAAATTCAACACGATAAATGTCTAATGATGAGTCAAGAAGAAAAATTGGACGAGTATCTGGACGACGCTTGGAGTCTCATCTCAGAAGAAGCAGTGTTGCAAGAGTGGTATAAAGGCTTGCGTGATCATTCCTGCCCTCCATTTACTGCTCTAGAGATCTATCGCATCGAAGCTCTCTTTGCCCAGAGTTGGGAGACAAGGCGAAGAAACGGCTACTTGACAGAGCGTTTCAAACAAAAAGTTAGAATTGAATTGATAACTTATCAGTACTTGTGAGAAAAAAACAACACAACAGAAAATGGGTTCCTGGGTTCTTTATTACCTTTGAACAATAGTTCGTATACTGCTTCTTGGAATCCTGTCGCATGCGCTAAAGATGAACTACCTCATCTCAAACCTCAAGACCATCAAGCTTATGTTATCAACACGGACCAAAGTCATCTTCCAGGAACTCACTGGGTTGCCGTCTACTTCCCTCAAGAGGATTGTGTGGAGTATTTTGATTCGTATGGATTACCCCTTTTGGAAGACGACATCATTGACTTTATGGGAAGAAATGCCCAGACGACACGATACAATAATGTGAAATTACAAGGCACAGATTCCATGGTGTGTGGACAATATTGTGTGTATTTTCTTCATCAACGCAGTCTTGGATATCCTTTAGAACATTTAGTGACTTATTTTGATCGTCACTCTTCTAGAAACGATGAGAAAGTAGATCGATGGTTTTGTGACCATTATGGTTATCTTTTGTCTTTAGCTAGGAAACGTAGTGTACATCAATGGCCTCATGACTTCCATCAATGGAAATCTCACATGATTTCAAATCGTTGTCAACCTTGTCAAAAATAATTTGTTTGATGTCATTGTTACTTTTTATTGTTAGTAGTTGATTGTTGGTTGAATAAAAAATGTTGTGTTTTGAAAAATTGTGTCTGTCGTTTGTTTTCAAAAAAACACTGTGAATATATGCTCTTTGACTTTCTCTCTATCCCTCACCATGACATTCGCTATCATAGCGTTCCGACACTAAAACCTAGTAGGGATGTTTTCTATCACGTCCGCGTTTGATCCATATAAAGCGGGGCATTCTCTAGTCTCGCCATCCTCTGTTGACTCGTCAACCTGTGGAGATGCCTTCCAGACTAGACAAGCTGAACGAAGCTTACATCAATTTACATCGTGTCAGTCTAAACCTGATACCGAAGCCTGAAGAGATAGAGAATGTCAGGATGTTAGCCATAGCCCAAGACCTGATAGAAGAGGTCTTCAGAGTGGAAATCAAGAAAGAACAAGAAGAATGGGCAGAGGACAGACTTCAGAAGCAGAGAGAACAGCAACAACAGCAGCAGCAGCAACATCAGCAGCAGCGGCAAGAACCAGACAGAGGTTTTGTTGAATGCCGTGTGGACACCAAAGAGTTCTCCTTCTCTTTCCGCAGAAGCAAGCCGTATCGTATGGGAAAGCCTGCTGCCAGACGGGGACGCAATCTTGGACAGTAAAAAAAGATTGTCATCACTCCCCGTCAACAACAAAACAGCCCTTTTCAGGGTTACCCCAATACTCTCGAAAAGAAATACTAATTCAATTGCCAAAATAAATTTGTGTGTTTGTATGTTTAAAAAAATAGAAGTGTGTCTATAAGTACTTCGTTTCTCTGTCTTGTCAGATAATGTATGTCTGTGTTTGTAAGTAAAAAAAGGCAACGTAAGTGCTTCTTTTAGGTCCGCGCGTTTGATGTGATGATAAGTTTTGGTGTTAGGGATGTTTACCTTCACGTCCGTGCTTCAAGTATATAACGCGACACGATCGTCAGTCTGGCTACCCATCGTTGACTCGTCAACAGTGAAGATGAGCAGCAGAATTGCTAAGCTTTTAGAACTTCTAATGCACCTGGAGTATGCCAGACGTCCCTTGGACGAGCTGGCTATGGAGGCTGTTGCAGAAGAAGCAAGGTTGAAAGAAGAGTAGGAAAAAAAGAAGAAAGAAGAGGAGAAAGAAAAGAAAAGAGGAATCGTGCCTCATCTCATGGTGAGACCTGTGTGTAAGGTGAAAGCTGAGGTGAGGACACCTGCATAACCAGTGCCGCCTCCTCAACCACAGCCACAGCCACAACAACAACGTCAGCCACAACCTCTACCAAGACTCGCTGTCCTCCAGACAGAAAACTGGGAGCAGGAAGCATGGGAGGAATTGGAGAGACAGCAGCAAGAGTGGGAGCCACAAAGATCTCATCATCCCCGGGTCTGGCATAGGAGAAGACAGAGGGAACAAGTCTTCACAATCCCTCAAAGTAAAAACTGGGATGATGAGGCCACTCAAACCCCGTCTGTGCTCGGAAACATATGCATTAATTGGGAACAGGACTGGAGCCGGCGATGTGTGTGTGTGATGCCCGTCCCAGGAGATGTCATCATTAACCAGGTGCATCTGAAGTTCAAAATACAGCCCTTCACAGGGCTAACCAGATCTCTAGAAAAGAGACACTATTCAATTTGCCAATTTGTAAGAATGTGAAGTAGTGTGACTATAAACACTCACTTCTTTACTGATGTATGTGTGTGTGTTTGTTTGTGTGTTTGCGTTCGCATTCATATGAGAGGATAGTATAGTGTGTATGTTTTATTCATTCTTGTCCGTTGGTGTGGATAGCAAATAAGGTGTGTTTTATGCATTCTCGTCCGTTTGTGTGGATAGTATAGTATGTATGTTTTATGCTTTCGCTTTCGTTGGTGTGGATAGTAGGTATTGTGTGTTTTATGCTTTCGCGTTCGTTGGTGTTGATAGTAGGTATGGTGTGTTTTATGCATTGTTGTTCGTTGGTGTGGATAGTAAATAGGTGTGTGTTTTATGCATTGTTGTTCGTTGGTGTGGATAGTATAGTGTGTATGTTTTATGCATTCACTTTTCGTTGGTGAGGATAGTAAATATGGTGTGTTTTATGCTTTCTGGTTCGTTGGTAAGGACAGTATAGCGTGTATGTTTTATGCATTCTTGTTTGCTGGTGTGGATAGTATATGTGGTGTGTTTTATGCTTTCTCATTCGTTGGTGAGGATAGTAAATATGGTATGTTTTATGCATTCTCGTTTGTTGGTGTGGATAGTATATATGGTGTGTTTTATGCTTTCGCATTCGTTGGTAAGGATAGTAAATATGGTATGTTTAATGCATTCTCTTTTCGTTGATGCAGATAGTATATAATATGTGAAGTGAGTGTAAGGGATCTTTTCGTTCACGTCCGTGCTTGACGTATATAACGCGGAACGCTCGTCAGTCTAGCTATCCGCGTTGACTAGTCAACAACTTCAAGAAAAAATGAATATGTTCAATGAATTAAGACACAGTTAGTTTTGGATGATGGATGCAGCCTACGTAGTGGAAAGGCTTTTAAAAGAATGGAGCTATCCAGGCAGCCAAGACTTTGTGACCAGTCAAGTCACTAGCCTCAAAGTAGCCAGGGATCAGGTGGCAGGAATGATAGAAGAGAAGGTAGACAAAATAAAAGGATTCATCAAGCCTAAGTATGTAAGAGTGGGGACATTGAAGGAAGCCCTTGATCTTGCCATCCAAGTGAGGAGATTCTTGCAAGATACATTTAATTAGTCAGAGTGGTCTTTTGTCCAGTGGGGTTTACAACAATTAATAAAAGCAGAAGACAAGATGAAAAAAGTAATGAAATAAGAAGTAAAGAAAATCAAAGACACCTGGACAAAAGAGAGAAAGGAGAAGGAAAACCAAAAAAAAAAGAAAGAGGACTTTGAAACACTGAATATCAACTGGATGAAAATACAGAAAAATTTAGAGACATGGGACATCCAGACTGGATTCCAGACGAACAAAAGAAAAAGACGAAGAAAGGAATCATTGAAAAATTAAGAAGCTGGTGGAAGAACTGGAGAAAATAGAAGCAAAAACCAAAGGCCCTTTTCAGGGCCACTCCACTGCCTTGAAAAGATTTATTCTTTCTTGCCTAAAAATTATTTTTATTCGATCTTATAATTTATATTTAACTCCCTAAAACATTATTCTCTTACCTAAATAATTTTTTAGTCGATTGTATAATTTGTGTAGGATAGATTGATGTTGATCAATCTATGGAAAAAAACGAATATATAAAACATACTCTACTATCCACTGACACGAACGCAAATGCATAACACTTTGGATAGAAATAAAACAGGTGGCATGACGTCACGGTACTTGCCACATTGTTGCAAGTGTCCAGTACCGTGACGTCATATTGACCCATGGTGTGCTAGTCGCTATACAAAATTCCCATTGTCCGTAGACGTGCCCAGGGTGATATTTTTGTCCGTAGAAATCTTGTCCGTAGACATGAAAATGTTTCTTACGTTGACTATTAAAGTAAAATAATGCAAAACGAATTCAGAGTTAAGATCGATAACATTTCGCCATATATACCCCTCCTTCTTTCCCTCGCAGACTCGAATAAAACGTTAGCTGTTCTTTAACATTTAATAAACTTAGATGATATTGTATTAGTAGAATTTTTGCCCATGTATCGCTTTAGATTGACATGGTTTAGTTTGCAGTTTATCGTGAATATTTGATACATTTATATTGTTTTTCTTTTGCACGATTATTGTACTTCCATTTTGTAAAATCAACAAATTCTGTAAAACTTGTTTATTTTTTTAATATTTAATTTAAGCTGGTAAGAACGTGTAGGTATTATCCTCCGAGTAACAAATACAGCTCAGAAACCCCTGATTTACCTATAAATTTAAAACTTAATAAACACCGATGACACGCCAGGTCATGTTGCCATTATGATTCATCAGTAGAACTAAATCTTCCAAAGTTACAGATCATCATTATCGTTAACTCGTATTAATGGAATTCCTAACACAGAGTGTAGCTCTTTATTTGATGTATTAACGAAACATATGTCGTTAAAATCTTTGAAAAGAAATAAAATTGTATCGGTACCTATCAGATCTACTTTACGCCTGTTATATTAATATCAATGAATATGATTATGTTTATCCTTGACTTAACTCTTTATACATAATGAATCTAATCCTGAAGTGTCACTGAAATCTCGCCTGTCAATATAATAAACAAAATTGTTCTAGTATATGATTTATTCTGGGTGTTTTGTTGTTGTTGTTCACTATGTGAATGCAGAGAGTTCACTAAACTTTTCATTATGGAATAGAAGCCCGTGACCACAGTTTGAACTTGAGTCTCGTGGATTTCTGATTCAGATATACCCATTTGGACTAGTTACTTCAACCAACTCGACTATCGGCTTTCACACCTCAAATGACTTTTCCGTACTTTTACAGTGGCTGTTCCGGCTTCACGTATCATCAGTATTCTTTAAATCCGACTGGTCGTACATTAACAATGTTCTAGTTTCAGTTTAACAGTATCTTATGCCACGACATTGTTTGAACCGTCAGTATGTGCAAATGCAATATATTTTCACTATTATGTACTTCATAAATATAACTGTCTTAACTTCTACTACAAGAGTAACAGTCAATATTGTCCTTCTTTAACACCTGAAATTGTCCTCATAATACTCTTTGGATAAATGCAGCTGTTGTTTAACTTTTATAAATGCAACTGTCGAGTTGAAATGAACACATTCCAAGTGTTACGTATATATAATTTAATTGTTTGTGTGTTAGTTTTAAATTCTTCTTTGTTTTATTATTATTTCATTACATGTTATTGTAATGATGATTTTATTCACTGAATTTGACATTTTTTTTCTCCAAAATTCAGTTTTCTGTTTTGACCTGATAATCGCAGTATATTGCTACATTATATTTTTAGCTGACCTAGTTCTTGACCTTGGTTAAGAGATTAGAAAACACAGAGTTAAAATTATTGGTCATTATCAAGGTCATGTTCGGCTTGTGTGATAGCTCTATTTTGTAAACAACTTTTCTTTTTATTGAATCTTATAGTACGATTTGTTAAGTTTTTCCATGGCGTACGTGTCTATCGGCTGTGTTCTTTTACTGCGTTGTTCCAAGTGGGTGACCACGAGGGCCATCATGTGATCTAAAATGCGTGGTTAAAACAAATGTTTTCAGCGGTTGCAGACAGTTGCAAATAATGCCTTGAGGCTGAAAGGTATTCCTGTTCTTGCCTTTTGACTTGAGTTTACCTTATTTGAAATAATCCATTCACCCTGGAAAATACTCTTCTTCATTGAAATTCTTGGACAAAGATATTTACTGGAAATTTATTCTGGAATTCAAAACAGGAACATTATAAATTGTGATTCAACGAGGAACTTTTGACATCAGTACAACGACCTCATCCGACGCCATTGCCTTCCATCTTGGAACTTCATGAGGATTAGAACTTCGATTCATTTAGAACTTTTTAGTGATAGGACATATCTTTTTAAATTCAAGGATTAATTTTTGGATTATTTTCATAAACTAGAAGTCCTTTTCATATTTTTACCTTCATTTCTAGGGAAATAAATTATTCTGTTAAAATTTACAAAGCTTGTTGGCTTCACTCCTTTATTTAGAACTTTGTGCGAGGCTTGTAACGTAACAAAAAAATTGGATTCTCGTCTTCCGGATATGTGAATTTTGGCTAAAATATTTCAGATAATTGTTGTTTATATTTAAATTTAATTTCCCTTAGTTTTCAGAATATTGTAAATCCCAAGTACTATTTCACATTTTTTGAATTTTTTTAGTGAAATCAACAGCTTTTTTCACAATATCATCAAAAGTAGAGAATTGTTTTGAATTTTACCCAGTAGTGTTTTGACATGTTGTAAATGGATGTCCAGGTAAAATAGTTGGAATTAGAGATAAAGACAGGTTCAGTTTCAGATACAAAAGATACATATGGAAAGAGAAAGGGAAGTAAGACAAATGCAGTTTGAGAAAGAAAAACCAGATAGACAGACACAAATGCAAATACAAAAAGAAAAGGAAGAAAGGGAATTTCAAATTCGGTTGAAAGAATTAGAGCTGGCAAAAGAACAAACATTCTTCTAATTTTGCTGTTTTCAAACATATCAAGTTAGTGCCCCCTTTTCTGGAAAAAGAAGAAGACAGCTATTTTCCTTATTTAAATAAAAAATGGCTGAAAATTTGAAATGGCCAAGGGAGCATTGGACTCTATTATTACAATGTGTACTTACTGGTAGAGCTCGTGATATTTACATTTCACTGCCAATAGACCAGAGTGCTGACTATTATGTGGTTAAAGAATGTATCTTGAAGGGTTATGCGTTAGTCCCTGAGGCTTATCGGCAACAATTCGGGAATTCTAGAAAATCAACTGACCAGACCTATGTTGAATTTGCATGGGAAAAAGAACAACAATTTGAAAGGTGGTGCTCTTCTAGAAAGGTTAACAAAGATTACGAAAGTCTCAGACACCTCATGTTAGTTGAAGAGTTTAGGAACTGTGTCCATATTGACATTAGGATGCATTTTTACGAGCGTTAGATCGAAACCTTGGAAAATGCTGCTCTTCCTGCTCACGAGTACTCATTAGCTCATAAAGTTTCTTTTGTAGGCAAGTCTTTCACTCAACAGTCTACTGGTCAAAAGGTATTTCAGTCTAATACGACTCCTTCTAAACCTCAATCTGGCACAAGTTTTAAATATCAAGCTTCTGATAAGCTTGATTCAAAATCCTTGTCTCTTCCTACGTGTACCTATTGCAAGAAGAAAGGACACGCTATTTCTGATTGCTTTAAATTGAAATATAGGCATCAGAATCAAGATAGACCTATCAAAATGCTCTTATTTCTAAGCTAAGAGGTCAAGGTCTCGGTCATGTATTGAAAGCAATATATTTGTTGGGTCTAATAAATCCTAGTCTGATTTATTATGGAGAATTATGAACCATTCATGTCGAAGGGTTCTATATGACTCTTGGGTGATTTTGGCCAATCCTATCCCTATTAAAATTTTAAGGGTTACAGTAGTTTCTCAGAATCTTTTATTATCAGGTACTTGACCTTTTTCTGAGACGTCTTCTTCTAATGAGAGTGTTCTCATTCAGGGAGTAGAGTGCGGCTTTCTTAATGTTCCTCTCCATTCTGTAAATTTGTCATCAGACTTAGTTTCAGGACCTGTGACAGTCTGAATAGTGTCTTCCTTATGATTAATGTTGCTGACAGATAAATATGGATCAGACTAAGTAATAAATATTATTTTATACTGAGCATATTCTGTATTGGGGTAACATACATTGAAGTATTGAGATTGTTGGGTATCCCTTTATTTAGATGACCCTGTTGTGTTATTTTATTCTCATTTGTTCTCGTAGTGTTTGCTACAAGTGTGATAGGTGAGCAAACGATCAATGTTACATGTACTACAGTGACATCTAAACTTGGAAGTATATTTGAGATTTGTGCAAATGCATTTGAAGACCTTGGATTTAACCATTTTCTCACAAGGTATAATGGATGGTATTGCAATCTAGTACTCTATTTGAGAAGGATTTACCATCAAAATAAATGTTTACTTGAAATCTAAATCTTTTAAAATAGTTGTTTAATTTTAAGCCAGTACTTTGTGCAAGGATTTGTGTGTTTTTTGAAAATGTATGGCATGGTAAGACTGACACTTGCCACGAGGGGCCAGATTGCACACTGGAGAAATTAATTGCCTTTATCTTATGTGAAGATAGCCGGTATCACACTCTCAGAATGTTGATGCCTCTGAATAGGATAGAGTTGATCAGAACAGTTTTTACATCTCACCTCAACAAGAGTTTGAGATTGGTTTCATAACTTTGCTTAAAGCCTTAACTAGAATTTCATATGGCAGTTTGGCTTTAGTTAAAGACTCGACAAGAATTTGAGAGGAGTAACATAACTTTAAAGTGTCAACCAGAATTTGAGATGGATAGCATGACTTAAGTTAAAGCATTTACCAGAACTGAAGATGGGGAGCCTCTGTTCTTATCCATCGTTTTAGTGCAGATGTGTAATAATTGACTATCCCGAAAAGACAAATTGCATTGGAAGGTGTGATAGTGATTTTAATAACAATTTTTATTTGTAAGTTAACATTATATAGATCAAAGAATATTTTATTTTCACCTAACTCAGTTGTATCAAGGAACATGTTTTTTAGAGTGTAATCTATTGTAAAACTAATTCTCTTGTGATAACTGTAACAGAATTAAGTAAACTGTTTATAATATTTGCTTTTTTCAACCATCATTCTTCTGATCTGAATCTTCATATTTTCTGATAACAGACATTTAATTTTTTAATCAAGGACAGTCCAGCAGTGGACGTGCAGAGAAGGAGAAAATTAAGACTTCACCCTCTGCTTTCACTGAAAAAGGTATTTTCAAGGTCGAATGTATGATAAAAGGGACTACTTGAAAAACTAGTTTTCTAATTATAATGCATTAATTTAATCCAAGGCCTACTCATTTTCATTTACATAAGAAATTTAATTTAATCCATTAATTTAATTTAAAACTACACAAGAATGTTCTGAATCGATGTCTGAGAGCACTGTTGGAGGATCTTGACTTTAAGAATGTCTCCATGTTTATTCAGGAGAAAGAACTTTTTCACCCTGTGACAATGTATGAAATCATGGTAAGAATCAGTAATATTTGAGCATTATGTGAAAATACACTTGATTTTGTGATGAGTATCAAATGATATACAACTGTTTTCTTAGTACATTTGCTATCTCACCTGACCATGTTAGTTGATAATATTAACTTGGATGACTCTGTCAAGTTAGCATCTTTCTCTTTGAAAGTTGGTATCATTTTCTGTGATATATATTCTCCACGTTTGGGAATTTTGGTGCTAAGTTGTAAAAAGGTTACAAGTATACAAAGCAAGCAAACATCTTTATCTATTAAGAGGGACATCTAGTATGCGGTTGTTTTCTTTTTTTAATACATTACCCGATCATATTACATTTGGAGAACTACTGATACCTCTCATATACAGCCCCCCCCCCCCAAGTTACAAACATTTAGTTAAAAAGTTAAAAGTTATCTACCCACTTAGGAGGCAATTGGGCAGAGTGATCTCCGTTTTATGCAGTGATTGGCGCTAGATCCCATTTATATCTAAGTTACTACTTACACTCATGCCAAGTAGCATGCTGTTGCCCCGAGTGATCTCGCAAAATCCTCTACCAAGTTTCTGGAAGTTGTACACATACACGTTGGAGGAGTTTTCATCTCTTCCTATGACGGCAAAGTTCTGCCTTTACTATTAAATCGTTGCTGTCACTTAATAGTATTTATATACTTGCATGCATAGCCAATGCGATTTCACAATAGTTCTAGTTGCAGTTTTAATTTATATCTGCTATAGAAAACTCTTAACATGAGTATAATTTCTACTACGACCGGATACATACAGGTAGAATTCTATACCAATGCAATTAGTGTCTGGGTGTCAAGGTTCACTGAATTTTCCTGTACAGGCTGTCATTAAGAGCCTTCCTACCGGTATTATTGTGAATATTGTATATTGATGCTTCATTGCCTTCATTAGGTCGTCTCCAAGCACTTTGTAGTCATATACATACACTTTATTAGTTGTACCTGTATAGAATGTCATCGAGCTTATTTCTACAGGTAAATTGTCTCAAAATGGATATCAAATCCATTTATTTTGCAGGCGTTTTTGACGTTATATAGAAAATTAGTTTTTATCACTGTGTAGCTTCCTCTCTGGTCGGAGACAAACGTTTCAGTTTTCTGTACGTGGTTTACTCAGTAATGTCCATCTCATGTTACTATAAGCGATGCTTGAGTGATTTTTATCTGTATTATATAGGCACCTAAACAATTGGCCTTCATATGGGTAAGTTGTTACTGGAATTGATTGTTTTGCTTTCCAGTTTGTACATGCAAGTACTGTAAGCGACGATGAAGAGAGTTAACTGAACAGGAAGTCAAATTCTAGCATCCACTTCTAATTGTGAATATTGAGGATATAATTTTCTACCTGCACAGGTTACATACACACATCTACATGTCACAGCTGCCAAGTGTCCCGTTTTTTTTTCCGTATTTGTCCCGTATTTTGGACTTGAATACAGGTGTACGTTTGTTTTTTGCAAATAATGCGTTTTTTAATTTAAAAAGATAATAAACAATTTCCTTGCAATTTTTAGTTTAGAATGGGCACTCGGTTCCATTATGATAGAAATGTATCTCATGTATATAGGAATACAGTTCTACAACATCATTGGTTCATTCGAAATCGAGGCTATCATGCCTGTCTTCATCCGCCATATTGGATTTCGCAAGCAGTTACCGCTGTCACCGTATCTCATCTTCGTGAAATTCAACTTCTAATCATGTTGCAAAGAAAAGCATAATATTTAGAATTTTCTCCAGGAAAGACAAGAAAACATAACTGGAAGGACAACTGTGCCGTCTTGTTTAGATTTGTGAAACCATCTAGCAAAAGAGAAAACTTTACGTTTTGCAAATTGTGTAATGTGATGTCGCTGTTGGGCATGAAGACGCCTATGAAATACAAGAGCACAAAAAAAGCTAATAAATATCAGCTTGCTGCTTCATCATGCACAACTCAGCCTGAACTTACGACGTATATAAATACCAGAGAGAACCTTGATGTAATTCGATCGAAATTCGGTTTATTAAATTTCTTTAAGAAATGAACCTTTCTCTTTCAGCTACTTGTGTTGCTGGCGATTTAATTCGCACACGTTTTCCTGGTATTAAAATCGCAAGGGATCACTCGTATGCAAGAACAAAAACAATTCAGTAAGAAAATCACACAAAATTGAGATCATCAGTAAAAGTTGCTACATTGGAATCGATAATGATTAAAATAAAGGTTCCTATAAGCAGCCTGTGTCTGAGTGTGTTGCACTCTTGCACCTTCTGGATGGGTACCTAAGTGGAACATGGTCTTTGACATTAAATAATTTTGTAAGGCACTGTCCTAGTTTACTGATGGTTGTATATGTTGTAAATAGTTACATATGCATTAAAATGTTAAAAATCAGTATTTGTTCCTGAAGGTCAGAATTTTTGTCACAAGCAGTCAGTATTTCTGTACTCGGGGGTTGGCAGCTACGACATATGTCTGTCATAGTGGGTAATCTGCACGTTGTCTTACAAGTTCAAAGCAGGACACTCACCACACTATGTATATATATATATATATATATATATATATATATATATATATATATATATATATATATATATATATATATGAGAAATTTTGTAGTGCAAATGTAGACCGTAGGCGAGACCGGTTTGACAACCACTCAGCATGTGTAATTTTCTTAGGTTGTCATTCCTGCAGTACATGTAGGACTTGCCTATTTCAGAAAGAAGTCAGTCGTAGCCTTAAGGACAAAAGCATTGCTTGCACACAAAAGTTCACATCATATTATTCCTTGCTAGCGAGATGAAGAGCAGCAACGAACATCAGTTGCAGTTTCGCATACAATAATTAGGGACCGGATATGGGGATCAGTATCCCGTAGCCCGTCACGTCCACAAGAACTGGTCGTTATGCCAGCCAAGATGGCTATGTTCCTTAATAGATTTGGCCATATAACTTATTGCAATGGACCAGAGCCACAATTGATCATACGGCATCAGATTCCAAAAAAACAAGTTTGTCGAGTTCCTCAACTTGCATAGTGGTACCAAGCTCTTTCCAAGTATGATGGCCAGTTTAGTGACATAATACCAGTGAACGACTTCATGAAACCAGTTATTAGTCTAACTTGCATAGTGCTGTCAAGCTCTTCCTGAGCATGATGGCCACTTTAGAGCCATAATACCAATGAACCACTTCATGAAACCAGTTATTGGTCTAACTTGTACAGTGCTGCTACGCACGTTTGCTTACGACACCCATTCTATAAAGGCACTCTCATGGATCGTCTAACTACATATTGCTGCTAGGCACTTCTGTGGATGACACCCATTCTACACGGGCACTCTCATGGATCAGTCTAACTACATAGTGCTACTAGGCACTTTTGCGGACGACACATATTGTATACAGGCACCCTTATGGATCAGTCTAACCACATAGTGCTGCTAGGTACTTCATGTGGAGGACATACAGTTTATATGTACTCCCTGATGGATCAATCTTACATGTATAATAACTCCAAACACATCCGGCATGCGATGTCCGTCTTAGGGCCTCCGTTTTCAAGAGATGTCCTTCACTCACCCTCAAGCCTCTGACACCCAAGAGACTCTACTTAGGGACACGTTAGAATTAATGGGATCTGACTCGTAAATGCTGTGAATGTAATGAACCACCATCATGAACATTCTTCTATAGCTACTTCGCAGGTAGCAGAGGAGATGTTGACTTCACTCCTTCAATCTACAGATGACGAGATGTGCATTCAAGTTTGCTCCACATTATTAGATCTTACTTAATAATTACTGTCCTCATTATTCTACATCTACCTGCAAGATCTAGAGTTTTGACTTACGGTGAGAATTATCCATGAAGATTATACTTTCAGTTGCTTTTCAGTCTGAACAGTTAATACATTTGGGAACTAAATACATTGTCATTTACAAGTTCCAAGCATCTAAATGCCTCCTGTTTTCCAATTGAATACTCACAACTTGATTAGCAATGCCCTGAAAGAGGGATCAACCTTGTATCCAATATTTTGACAATCCTCAATATGTGGACCACATCTTATATCCGTCCACCACGAATCTTACCGGAATAAGCGGGTACATATTCACAGGTGGATTCACTTCAAAGCATACAGGCATAACATACTTAAGCCATAATAGCAACTATGAACTTACAACAGGTGGAAAAAGATGCAATGCTCTCTACATCCACCTTGCAGACCTGCAATGGCCCAAAGTACGCAAGCAATCTCCATCATCTATTTTCCTCATTAATCATCAGGTTGATGAATTTCCTCAAACCACTGTCCCTCTCAATCTCAGCTATAGAGGAGGGATTAGAAAGCAACCAACAAGGGGAGAGGGACGTCCCTAGAGTGCATGCCACCGGGAAGCAGTCCTATTACTCCTGAACTAAGTGGAAGAGTCAGAGGGAGGTCTGTCATTTCCACGAGACCATCCCTATCTCGATGACACATACAGGCCCCACATTCTACCATTATCTCAGATCCCGGTAGGAAAAAGATTCCTTTTTGTGTTTGATTAGAGAAAATATACCGTGATGACATATGTATATATATATATATATATATATATATATATATATATATATATATATATATATATATATATATATATATATATACATATAAAGTATTAATGTCTTGGATATTCTGTATACAGTGATGTTGCATGGTTGCAGTGTCATTAAAGAAAACTTCCTCATTAAATTTTCTATATATCTTGATCCATGCTTGGAGCCATGGTGTAGTTTCGTCTCGTCTGACAAAGGATTAAAGACAAAATCGGTGTTATGCTTGTAATTTCTGAGAAGATAAATGATTTCCCTATCGATTTAATGTAAGTATGGGTCAATGTAAGGTCATTTAAGCTTGCTAGGCCTGATAGTAGGCAAGTACCATATGCCGACACCAAATGGTGTCGGCGAATTCCAACTTTTCGATAGGGAATGGACTCTGACCCTACACCCCAACATTAAAAAAAAACAAATATCAAAAATGGGGTGTCAAGGGTCAGAGGAAACTCGGACTAGTCCGTAGACGTGCCGGGGTGGTGGTGTCTGTAACGTATTTTCCCATTGTCCGTAGGGTGCCCCACATTACTACTCGCGTGTATTATTACTGAAAAAAGAGACTTAAAGGGCCTAACTTACCAAACAAATTCCCCCAGGAAACATAGTTCATACATCATTATTAGGAAGTATGCCACATTTCGTATTAGCCTTTTCAATTTTAATTCTATGGTCATGAGTCAACATTTTAAGCTTTCCAACAGTCATCCCTTTCTAATATTATAGCGATTAGAGACTGACATATGCAAAATTGGCACATCTATTCTATATCTCACTGGGGGCATCATTGCTCGATAACACAATCTATGAGTCAAGAAAATGACTTTAAGTGAATAACGATTGCTACTGGTACTAAGGAGGGAAACACATTCCGAAGCAAAAACAAATAAATAAATCTAAACTTAAGAAAACAAAACTCGAAAACCCAAACTTAAACAGATATAAGGATATACCACATAAAATGTATTGTGTATCGTACATACAACTTCGTTCATAACGTAACTGGATGCCAAAAAAAAAATCAATATATCGAACAACCCATTATACACTGCTGACAATGAAATAATTTCTAAGCTGAGAAACATTTGAGAAATTAAAAATGATTTATTTGAAACGAAAAAATATTGCAGGGATCGGAGAAATAGTCGAAAAAAGAATACATATTTTAAAATGTTGTAGCAGTTAGCATCACGACTGAATCAGTTGGAATGGGTATAGCGTTTGCAACACGCGGAGTCAACAAAATAACAAAAGGAACTTGTATCCATCTGACTTTTATTTTGTTTCGTACAAGATTACTTCAGCTGTGAGAAGAGCTATCGTTGAAAAGGTTTCATATTTTCAACGCGTGATGAGGCTGTAAATGATACCGAAAGTACGTCGGACATTATTGACGATATAGATAATAAACAAATGAGTCACCATGATAATGGCAGTTACCAATGAAAATAGAAACAAGGGGAATAATAATGTAATCAGGAAAAAACACATATGTAGCTAGGTATAAAGGACTTAAATAAACTTCTTTAACGAGAAAAAGAGGCGAACTCATGAGAAGCTTACATTAACAACTACAGCAATGATAAATCTACATTAACAACTACAACAATGAAAAATCCTGCAAATTCAATATAATACATGTGTCTTGTACGTATATATTTCTTCTATACAAATTGAAATTGTGAGATATATTAAGACAGAAGGTCAACGTGATAAAGAAATATATTTTCTTGATTCAATTAATAACACTGAGGGCAAGAATGAAGAAAGTATTGATTACTATATAGTTCGTTCCTCAGCACCTGGATAATTTGGATGATTCTTCTAATCTTTATTTTGCTACTCAGCCGGATGCTAGCTTTGAGAAGCTTAGACCACACAAGGTAACTGATTGAGAAACTAAAGTTCAGGAGTGGAATTGGACATATTATTGGAGATTTAATACGGTCGTATTGTCCGCTATATCAATGATTCACTCTTTGTTTCCTAATGAACTCGCAAATTATCTTCATTTCATTTCAATTTATGTGCGTCATTAACCGAAAGAGCTATGCATGAATCTTATTTTTCTCCATGTAAATGTTTTAAATTTAGCAATCATCGTTGTCAACTTCTGCTCTCTCTCTCTCTCTCTCTCTCTCTCTCTCTCTGGCAGGCACCATTGTGTGCATTAAACGTTTGTCTACAACTTCGTAACCATGATCAGATATGTCAAATACTTCCTCAAAATATTGGCGTCCTCTAAACTTTCCATCAATACGGTACATTTTCGTGTGTGGATAAATGACTCTGCGACAGGTCTGACATATGATAGAGACCAGAACATTTACTAGCACAGTGACTAGAGAAAAACTAAACATACATGGTCCAAACAAAATGTGCAAAACAGAGAATGTAATTTATTTCATCACATGTAAGATCTGTAGCCTTCAGTATGTCGGAGAAACTGAAAAGCTACACAAAAGGATCAACCTCAAAAAGGATCCAGACCTGTCACAAGAGAACCTCCTACGAATAAAACAGGGTCATCTGGAATCGTTTATTTCAAAGACCTTATATATATAAGTGTATATGAACATCTATTTATGTCAACAAAGATACTTATACCGAATTCTGCTAAATCAACAACCCATAGATTTGTGCTAGTTCAGTCAGGTATCCATGTAAAGGTGGATGTCATTAGAATCTGAGAATCTACAAGGTCCTAAAGTTGGGTATATGCAGAAAGATAACATTTTTAAATGGCAGGTTTCTCTACCAGAATAAGACAACGCTAAGGCGTGTTGTAGATTTATTTCGATAATTGTTTTAATATATGCATTACCTAATCCTCTTAAGTGATTTTAAAAGTTAGCCCCTTCATATCACACCTAATACACGAGCAAAACTTTCACGACAGAATGTATCTAAAGTTGATATTTAGAGTTTACAAATGAAATACGAATTTGAAGTTATAGTATCTATATCGAGAACAATATTTCTTCTCCTGCACATACACACACTATCTCTCTCTCTCTCTCTTTCTTTTTCTTTCTCTCTCGTTTGAAACGTCCAACTTACTTTCACATTTGAATAATCTTCAATCATATTTTTGTTGAGTACTTTCATTCATATTTCGTCTGGCAGATATCCTATATTACGTATTATTGTGGATATTTAAAATATTTCTTTACATATTCTTATCCAAATACAATTTACCTACATTATGCGCTGGTTACAACATGTAGGTATTATAATAGGAACAATAAATATAGTAATTGAACTCTGTTCAAAGTTTAAAAGAGAGTTTAACTTTCACATGTCCAACTTTTTGCTGTGTACAATTAATATTTACTCGCATGTATCATTAAGGTTTATACATTTTACTGTATTTGTTTATTCAAAATGCATTTCTGAAAAGCAAATATTCTAATCTGATTAAAGTGAACTTCGTCATATAAACATGTTCGGTTGACCTTACGATTCATCTAGACCGCTCCGGTGGCCTAGTGTTTAGAACGTCCGCCTCGGATGCGGGAGGTCGCGGGTTCGAACCCCGGCTGAGTCATACCAAGGACTTCTAAAAAATGGTACTAACAGCTGCCTCGCTTGACGCTCAGCATTAAGAGGTTAGTGTTAGGACTGGTCGGCCAGGTGTCAGGATAATGTGACTGGGTGGCACATCACGCTACATGTCTGCAGCATGATGCCCCAGTGCTAGACATCACTATAAACTGTCACAGTGCAGACATCGTAGCGATATGACTGAAAAATTTTTAAAGCTACGTTAAAAATCTAAATCACACACAGACACACACAGACACACACACACGATTAATCTATCAAACAAAAGCTTTCAAAACTTGCACAATATCATTCACAACATCATCATTAACGATACCTAAACAAAATGTTATCCTTACCAATTACATCTACTTTATGTTTGAAATATAGTTTTTAATCAAGGTGAACCACGTTAGCCTTTACTTAACGCTTACTTACTAAACGAATCTAATCCCTATTGTCACTGCAATGGCGAATGTCAATAAAAAAAAAAATTGTTCTACTACGTGCTCTTTTATGGGGTTGTTGATATTTTGTTGTTGACAATGTTAATACAGATAGTTCACATAACTTTTCATTATGGTAATGAAGGTCATGATGACAGTGTCAACCTGAGTTACGTAAATTTCGGATTTAAACATACCCACTTAGACACGTCCTTCCAATCCACTTAACCATCTGCACTCACAATTCAAATGGCGACTTTTCCGTACTGTTACTGCACTGTAACAGCTGAATGTATCCTAAGTATTGTATACTTATTCTTAAAATCAGACTTAATTGGAGTACATTTAAATGTTCTTATTCGAGAACCGTCTAATTTTGCAAACTAAACTTCTGCAATAAACTTAAATATCTTAATTATATTTCTTTTTAATTTATAAATGTCTTGAATGTACCTTTCCGATAAATGCAACTGTCTTACCTGTATTACTTTTACAAACAAAACTGTTAACTTATACTGAACACGTGCTAAGACATAATGCTTAAAACACCATAGCATCTTCCAATTTAATTCTGACATGAATCACGACAGAGGTGGGTGATGGGTGGCACCACAACACTCTGTGAAGATTGTTTAAGTGTAATGGATATAAATCTCACTTGAGTTATTCAATAATTGTATAAACATAACCTAATTATCAATGTAGGATTTACACAAAATCAGCATCACTAATTTTAATGTGGCATTGACTGAAACTTTATCATTAAATCCGCTTCATTGCTATATATCACCAACCATGTCATTTGAAGATAAAGATGTCGCCATCTACATGGTCCTTATTTTAATACATGTTACTTAAATTATGTAGATGAAGACAATCGACTTGTATCTGATAATACTTTACGAATGTAAACATGAAACAAATAATCAGTTAAATCACGTATGTATGTATGTATGTATGTATGTATGTATGTTTGTTTGTATGTATGTATCTATGCATGTATGTATGCATGTATATATGTATCTATGTATGCACGTATGTATGCATCTATGTATGCATGTATGTATGTATGTATGTATGTACGTTTGTATGTTTGTATGAATGTAAACTTCTTATTCTAATTTTTTTATTTTTGGAAATTGATAGTCTTGAAAAATGTAGTATCAATATGTTTAAGAGGACAATGGTTAAAACATTGTCATACTATCTCGTCATTGCTAGATATCACGGAGCATGCCATATTTAAACATGAAGCCTTCACCATCTACATAATTGTACTTTTCGCAAGTACCTACTCAAATGGAGACAACAGATTGCAACTGACAGTACCCAATCACAAGGCAATTTACACAACATTATAATATATATATATATGTATATGTATGTATGTATATGTATGTATGTATGTATATATGTATGTATGTATGCATGTGTTCATGTATGTATGCAGTACTGACAGTACCCAATCACAAGGCAATTTACACAACATTAGAATATATATGTATGTATGTATATGTATGTATGTATGTATATATGTATGTATGCATGTGTTCATGTATGTATGCAGTACTGACAGTACCCAATCACAAGGCAATTTACACAACATTAGAATATATATATATATATATATATATATATATATATATATATATATATATATATATATATATGTATGTATGTATGCATGTGTGTATGTATGTATGTATGCAAATATGCATGTGTGTATTTAAGCATGTATGTATGTATGAATGCATGCATGTATGAATGTATGTATGTACGTATATGTGTATGCATCTATGTATCATTGTATGCATTTATGTACCTATGCATGTATGTATGTATCTATGCATGTATGTATGTATGTATGTATGTAAATATGTATGTGTGTATGCATGTATATATGTATGTATGTATGTATGCATGTATGTATGTATGGATGTATGTATGTTTTTATGCATGTATGTATGCACAATTGTATGTATGTATGTTTACATTTATGTATGTATGTATGTATGTATGCGTGTATGTATGTCTGTATGTCTATATGCATGTATGTATGTATGCATGTATATATGTATGAATGTACGTATGTATATATGTATGCATGTATGTATGTATATATGCATGTATCTATGGATGTATGTATGGATGTATGTATATACGTATGCATGTATGTACGCATGCATATATTTATATATACCTATGTATATATGTATGTATGTATGTATGCATGCATGGGTCAATGTATATATGTATGTATGGATGTATGTATGTACGTATGCAATATGTATGTATGTATGCATTTATGTATTTATGTATGTATGGCTGCATGTATGAATGCATGTATGTATGTATATATATGTATATATGTATGCATGTATGTATGTATGCATGAATGCATGCATGTATGTATGTATCCTTGTATGCATGTATATATATAAGTGTGTATGTATGTATTTATATATGTTTGCATGTATGCATCCGCGTTTGTATGTATCAATGTATGTATGTATGAATGTATGTATGCATGTATGCATGTATGCATGTATATATGTATGCATGTATGTATGTATGTATATATGCATGAGCAGGAGCAGTATATATAGAGAATACAAATCGTATGGTGAATAGCAGTCCTTTCAAGAGCACATGATCCAGAGATGGATCACGTGTGTCATTGATTGATTAAGATAAATGCAATAAACTGACAACGAAAGGTGCAAAACTATTTGCTAGCTAGGATAAGCGTTATTGAGGCTAAGTGATTCTTTTCAAAGGCAAACACAAAACAAAGACAATACAAAGCCCACAAAACTCGAAAATCATTGAGGTCATTACATTTTACAGAAATCAAAGTTATGTAAAAGTTTTAACCTTAAATTGTCAGTTTATTGTATGTTCGTTTTCTGCGGTGTTGTTATAAATTAATTAGTTTGCTGACATTAGAAGGGAAAAGAATACGTTATTACAATTAGGGTTTCGCGTAAGAGGGTATGATTCCTAAAATTGTTATTTTATTATTATTATTATTATTATTATTAACACCATGTATATATTAACATCATACCGTCATAATTCAGTTTCCCATCTCCATCAAGGTCGAAACCATTCATACATTATTAATGTAGACATCCTCGAGATAGAATCTTAAATCAGAAATTGCATGGGAAGTTTTCGAATGTCTGAATTGAAAACACAGGCAAATGCTAAATATCTTGCTTAGGAAGTAACAAAATTATACATGTTGTTTATATTCATAATGTTCATGATCTTTAGAAAATGACAACTCTTATGTACATAAGCACACACATTGCAGCAATTACGCTTAAAATTTTAATTCAGTTGCTGAAACTGCAATGTCTACATCGATTTACGAATGAATCGGCTGATAACGTGACAACATTTCAAGTCCATATAAGTACAATATGCACAATTTAGATGATGAGATATATGTGTTCATCTGCCTCCCGAACTACTCTGCTAGCGATGGTCAATAAAATTGGGTTATCGAATAATAACTACTACTTCAGAATTAACCGTGCACTGTCTTTATATACTTTGCCCACATCAATTCTAATACATATGACTGACTAAGTATAGCATAATTCAATATTTAATTGAGTTATAAGAAGCAAATATATTTCATAAATAATGTCTGCGCCTAACCGAATTTTCATACAACGAAAGCAAAGTTTACCCAGAAGGAGATAAGTACGCAGTGAGAACACTATAGAGCGCAGACACACAAATTCGTTAGTATACATTTGATTGGAACTTGTTTTAGGCGAGCAATAGATAAGTACATAGGGTTTTATTAAAGGAAATTTTGAATGAGCAGGAGCAGTACACAGTCATTCCCTACTAATTATTTTCTTGTCTTCCATGAGAGGTAATTTGCTCATCGGCCAACCTTTTTGTTTCGTGTTAACTGATTTCCTGTGTTAGCATGATACGCATTTACTGTAGCAGATGGTAGAAAAACAAATGTTCCTATATCATCCTCGCATGAATTGGAATGTATAGATTTGAAATATGGGAAATATACTATACCAAATCAGTTTAGTAGAACAGTTATAAGGGGATTTTATCAATCGTTTTTCGAATCAGAAGCAAATATAGGAAATAATGAAATTGACGCGCACAAATATTTTGGAGTTTGTGTGTGCATGTGTGCACGTGTGTGTGTGTGTGATCAAATCCATATGAAAGAGCACTTTAATATGGTATTCTCAATGGCGATTGCAATAACAGTACCACCGCTACCCTTCTCGGGATTCTCCTAAGGAACACTTATGCATAGATCGGTCACGAGAAATTAGTATTTTAAATTCTCAACATGGCTTAAATAATGATTAAAAAAAACATTGGTTAAAGGTAAGTCATCTTATCTATCCAGTAAACTCTAGGCATTTTGTAAGAAGCTGCCTGTTTCAAGAAAATACACGCAGGATGTGGCGAAAATCTACGAAAACCCAAAGAGCTGTGTTGTACATGTACTCATTCAAAATAGTACATTGTTTAAGCTGACCATACCATCACAGCATAGATTGGTGACGAATTAAAATAGCAGTATGAATGGTTAACGCATATGATGCATATCCTTCACCCATCGGCGATTGTGATGTATTTTGTCGTGTTGATTGACTTTATCTCTTAATATATTATACATTTAATTTACGAAATAGCGTCATACATCATGAGATCTTCTAGAATTAGAATAGATAGTTCTTTAAATAGTACTGTTTATCAAAGCTACGGGGTATGTATAAATAAACGTTCTCCTGTATCAATTTACATAGTCATTCTGCAATCAAGTGCTAGTAAAGTTGCAGACTAATCAGATTGTTTGAAAGCCTAATTTCAACAAAACGGATTGCTCTTTTTCATATTTGAGGATCATGGTAAACATAAGATACTTCATTAAACCAAGGTCATGTGATCTTTGACAAGAAAATGAAAGGATCGGACTAAATTGACCCCATAACTTCTGAGGGATTTGATTGGTAGCAACCAAAAATGAAATGCATTACAACTTTAAAATGCATCTCTTTCATTTCCCTATACCGCGTATGGAAAATGGAGGATATCTAAGTTTTTGAGTAGATATGCGAAAATATTTCACTTGTGAAGTGGAGACATTTTATTTTTACGAGTGGCGTCGAGTTCCGATGCCATACCTGACTTGGGGCGATTATATCGATCTGAAACGTTGAGAGCAATAATTATATTTAAACACAAATGCTGCTAGGTATAAAACAGTGTTGTACGAAAAAAATATAAACAATTCCGACAACATAAAGTTAAAGCGGAAAGCAATGTGTATATAATAAGAAATAATTAATACAATTCCAAAAAATGCTGAATTAATAAGAACAAAGTCCCACTGTGAATAAAATCATAGCTTTATTGACATGTAAATATACTAGAAAAGTTCATTTTTAATCAAAGATGTTAATATATTAAACCAGATGATTGATCATTTACATGGTATTTGACTAAACATACTGCGTTATCACAAGCAATAAAATCATCGATGCTATATAAATTTATTTGTCTCTACATTTCTTTTAATTTAAAGATTTTATACTAATGAAAAAGAAAACACGTGCGATTTATTTATCTACAAAATGACAGGACCCACAAACTTTAGTCACAAAGATTAATAACGCATTAAAAAGAACCAACGTGTATGATATATTACAGTTATAATCTAAAAATGAGGATTACCATAGTGACAGTTTCTGATATTCCGAAAGAGATTTATTGTTAAAATGATTTTTTTGGAAAACTGTTCACACTTTCTGGATTGCCATCTGAGGTAAGTATTGCTCTAATTTCGAGAAAACCTGTAAAATATAAAACTTTTACATTCTTTCAGATTCGTTTTGTAAGATGAAATCATTTGAGAAATTTCATATTTTGGTAATTTTTCAAGAAATTCAAAAATGCAACATATATTAATAAAGCTATCCTTCTTCTTGAAATTTAACACTAAAGTTAACAACTATTAATTGAAAATGTCTGGCATCAAAATCTCTTCGAGGAATCTAGATGGTAGAACAGTCTTTTAAGTTTACACTGTCCTCACATCCTGTCTCAGCACTATTCATAAGGCACACCAGCCGCATTTTCTACTTCCATTAGTTTCTATTTCGACCCACGAATAGAAGCTCTAAATTCTGAAATACATATGAAGATACAGTTTCACAATGTGTAGATATGAACAAAAGAAGATTGAACGCTACTACTTTATATTTATTTCAAAACATCCTCAGCGATTTCTACATCCGAAGCAAAGTGTGCAACACGTAGAGTAGATAAGAATATGTTAATACCCCAACTTCGCAAAGGCATGTAATAAACAGACTATTTTTGATTTGTCTACACTTTTATTTATATATGGTAGAAAGATGAACATATGGAGCTCATAATAATGACTTGTCCTGAAGGAGAAAAGAACAGTACACAACATTTCTCTTTCAGCTTGAGTTACATCGTGAAATGCAAATAGTTTTTCGACAGCAATAGCAATTTACAAGAAACATAGAGTTACTACAAAGAGGTAAAATACGTAAGAGTTGTCTAATATCATATTATCGACACCATTAAATTATATTTCCTTTCACCCAAAATACTACATAATTCTTCTCCCAGAAAACTAGTCATCGACTTCGATCCACTTTGTTCCACATCCATCCGTGGTACACATATGTAACTAGACCAATATCTTGAATAAGTACCCTCTTGCGGATGAGGACTTTCTATCAACACCAACAAACGTAAATTTATCTTTCAGAGAGATTACTACCCTTTGCCTCTTCGTTTTTCAATATCTTGCATTTTATAACGTCCACATGCTTAACTAGAAACTAGAACATATATGAAATTAGAGAAACTTACATGCGAGTTGTTTCGTTGTCAGCTGAGACTTCTACGATTACACCGGTATATCTTTTGAGGTTAATCATAACAGCTAAACTGTTCGTATATCATGTTTCCAGTTGCTTCTAACTCAGATATTGCTTTATTTACTATATATTACAAGGATGACCTGCCACGAAGTGAATCAATTTCTCATGACTCTGTATGAATGAGGTCATATAAAATGATTAAGCTAATGTAAATTTAATGTAAACTGATTAAGCTAATATCGATCTTTGTTGTGTTCATTCGCTCTGAGCGCATAAAATTTGTTATTTTTCCGTTGTCACCCATCAAAGATCGTCAAAGGGCAGAACAAGGGTTTATTTTAAAGAGATATTTTAATCGTAGATATACACTGGCGCAACGCTTTAATCTTTACATTGATGTACCAAATAATATATACTCTGCTTACAATTTTCAAAAGATCCCAAAACGGATAATTTTCATAACAAATCATGATGATCTAATGAGCGAATAATTTACTTTCACCTCCACAAATCTCGCTAGTTTCCTTATTATTGAGACACGTGTTAATGCAATTTTGCACCGCTATGGCCTAAATATGATTTACTTGGTCAAAGGTGAAATGTTATATACAATTATTAGTATTTTTGCCACATGCAGCTGTTAAAAGGTTACCGTTGTAACTTATTAAACCATCTCGATCAACGTCAGCATCGTTCATTAGCTCATCTACATCCTCTTCGAATCTGTACTTCTTTGCTCTAGTCCTAAAATAAGAAATTTACAGATGCACACGTATAGCAGTAATATGAGCCAAAAACGATGGCCCAAAAGATGTTGAATAAACAATAATAACGAGGGGCATAAGTAATCAAGAATCGTGATATGTTTGGAATGAGTGTATCTGGTTTTGTTAAACTTGAACTTGGCAACACCATGTAACCGCTTTAATCCATCTGCTCAGAACGGAGTGTTTCAGAGAGAAAGCAAAGTCCACGGAACATATCAGAGTGGAACATGCCTATCTAAAACGTACTCTAGGGTATGAGTGTATAAACCGTATAGTAGTCTTCGGTTTTAGGGATGACTTAGAGACTAACATGATGGTGCATACAAACAATCTCATTTTTGAAGTGAGCCTGAAAATTATATGGGCAGACCCATAAAAAACAACCGATTCCTATTGCATTTGTTTCATTTTAGCCAGTATTAAAAACGTGAAAACATGTGAGTAAACTGTCGCTGCAACAGGAAGGTAATATTCGCTAAGACTCATTACATGATGTATCCTCGTATCATCTAGATCAGACTTCATATAACTGCACAACATTTTCTTCTTCGGTGGACAAGACTAAAGTTTTGTGTATCTCAGTGTCAGGACAGACATATAGTTTTCCATTGAACGTGAGATGTTTTAGTGGCTTGCATCTTCATGGCAGAGACAAGCGCTGCGTTCGAGCCAAATTGACTGGGTTGAAGGCAAACGAAATAGTTCTAACACCGGGGGTACACTATAGGTTTAACTTATATTTGTACAGACGAGCTACCAAGACATGTACTCACCTCAGCTCTTCCTTATATATATATATATTCGTCCCTGCTTCTATCATATTGATTGAAACCATCACGTTCAATCTTCTCTTTGCGTATTTTCCATCGTTCGGTGTCTGAAAATAAAATGTGGATGCTCACACATATGTGCAACGAAAAATGCAGAAGGTGATTGTTTTGAATGCTTGAAGTGTTACTCTGTACATAAGAAGGTACTATAGACAGTTTTCCATTACTTTTCCGGTAAGGTACGAAAGTAAATTTCTGATTAGAATTCGCACTTATTTTGGTTGAACATAGGTGTCAGAGTAAGAACAATAGAAAGAACAATAGTAGCAGATAAAGTGGCATTCATTGTATTGTCAACATTCCGCTACCTTTTTTCAAATAAATTCTTTTTCTTATTACCTCGTTTGCCTTAAACAACATGTATCTGTAATACTAATGTTAACTTCACACAGTCAGTACAAATTCCATGTGTCACTGTCGACGGATCCACATCTACGGCCGTCTTAAATCAGTTTCACTCGCAATTTTCTTTCGCTTGATGATGCCCCTAAAATACGTGTGTTTCTTAGTACTTTCAAGACTGGACTATTGTAATCCACTATGGGGTTAGTTTGAATATATACTACAGAAATTTCAAAACGTTCAAACTAAAACTGCTCTAATCATACTTAGAGTGCATGGAACTTCCCAACCTGTAACCTTCACTATTTACCCCCTCAATCCAGAATCAAACACAAAATCTGTCCACTATGCTACATTTCTTTCACTCCAGAATATTTATCTGACTCACCCAAGAGTCGACCCGATCTAGAAACTTAAACTCCTCTTCCGACACTCGTATTATCATTCCTCCCATTCTAGTCATACGAACAATTTTCTTTTACATACCAGGGCCCAGCTATGTGCATATGTGCAACGAATTGCCCATGGATCTTAAATACAAAAGCACTGTGATCTCATTCATGAGAGATCTTAAAATACTTATTTCCACTACAAGAAAAGACTTGATGTCTGAAAGTTTTTGTCTTGTAATTTCATGGCGTTTGGTTTTGTAATCTTTTTATATCAATTTCTTTTCTCCACATTGTTTTAAATATCAAAGATTTTGTACTGAAAACAATATATGATCTGTTTATCTATGGAAAAACAGCTGAACATGATTTTCAAATACTAACAAGACATTTTTTAAAAATGATGTTTCCTTTCACTTTGATCACTTTCAATCTTGCATATAACTACTGAATAAATCTAAACATAAGGTTTACACAAGTTCAATTTTTAGATGACCATAAAACAGTAGCACTATGACAATTGCACCGTGAAATATGTTCAAAACATTCTGACTGAATAATCTTTGAAATATACACTTCACGTCCAGCGTAGCTTAGTTCATCAGAGCACCGTTTCACCAAAAGGTTACGCCCAAGATTTTCTTACATTTCTCGAACGTGTTAACGGGTGTTTCAGTAGCGAGAATTACATACGTTTATTCATAAGTTTCCTTTACAATTTTACAAATTTTACGGCAAGTACCAGGCAGTCGTTAAGGGATAATATTTTTAGCAAGTATTTTTTCTGGACAGCGATAGTCACAGAGATGATGATTCTGATATGCAGCCTGACATTCAAGTATGTACCGTATAGTATATCTTTCACTGACAAAGCTATTGTAAAATATATATAAATGTTATCTGTAAAGCAATTTGTATACATTACATTTTGCTTTATTAATTAGCCGAACAAACTATAAACAAGCGAGACATTCATCATCATCATCATTGGCAGCTCAGTCTCGGCTCTACCCAACGCATTGCTAGACAGTCCGCAAACGAGCACTGGCAGCAATTGTGTGAAGGACTCCAGCGCAGTGCCGAGTGAGGAAACATCCAAGGCATGTACAATGGCATCAAGAAGGCCCTAGGCCCTACAGTGAAAGGGGTCGCCGCCCTGAAATCTCTGAAGGGAGAGAAGATCACAGACCGCGTGCAACAGATGACCAGATGGGTGGAGCACTACTCAGAGCTGTACTCCCGAGAAACGTCAGTCACCGATGAGGCCCTTAGAAACGTACAGGAACTTCCCACTATGGAGGAGCTCGACAAAGTGCCTACCTTAGAGGAGCTCAGCAAAGCCATCGACTCCCTCCCAAACGACAAAGCACCAGGTAGCGATAGCATCCCGCCAGAAGCCATCAAACGTGGGAAACCGACATTGCTACAGCTGCTGCATGAGCTACTCTGCCTCTGCTGGGAGGAAGGAGCAGTCCCCCAAGACATGCGCGACGCCACCATTGTGACCCTCTACAAAAACAAGGGAGACCGCAGTGACTGTAACAATTACAGAGGAATCTCGCTTCTCAGCATCGTTGGCAAAGTGTTTGCCCGCACCTCCTAAACAGGCTGCAGCTGCTGGCGGACCGCGTGTATCCGGAATCCCAGTGCGGCTTCAGAGCAGGAAGGTCGACAACAGACATGATCTTCTCCCTCCGACAACTCCAAGAGAAGAGCAGAGAGCAAGGTCAGCCACTCTACATGATGTTCATCGGCCTCACCAAGGCCTTCGACCTGGTCAGCAGGAAGGGCCTATTTGAACTTCTTGGGAAGATCGGCTGCCCCCCAAAACTCCGCAGCATGATAATCTCCTTCCATACAAATATGAAGGGTACAGTACTGTATGATGGATCCACCTCAGATTTCTTCCCCATTAACTGCGGCGTGAAGCAGGGCTGCGTGTTGGCACCAACCCTTTCCGGGATCTTCTTCTCCCTGATC
>JAECUM010090519.1:0-111325 GCA_016617855.1 Megalonaias nervosa | reverse complement strand
CAGCAAAGCCATCGACTCCCTCACAAACGACAAAGCACCAGGTAGCGATAGCATCCCGCCAGAAGCCATCAAACGTGGGAAACCGACATTACTAGAGCCGCTGCATGAGCTATTCTGCCTCTGCTGGGAGGAAGGAGCAGTCCCCCAAGACATGCGCGACGCCACCATTGTGACCCTCTACAAAAACAAGGGAGACCGCAGTGACTGTAACAATTACAGAGGAATCTCGCTTCTCAGCATCGTTGGCAAAGTGTTTGCCCGTATCCTCCTAAACAGGCTGCAGCTGCTGGCGGACCGCGTGTATCCGGAATCCCAGTGCGGCCTCAGAGCAGGAAGGTCGACAACAGACATGATATTCTCCCTCCGACAACTCCAAGAGAAGAGCAGAGAGCAAGGTCAGCCACTCTACATGATGTTCATCGACCTCACCAAGGCCTTCGACCTGGTCAGCAGGAAGGGCCTATTTGAACTTCTTGGGAAGATCGGCTGCCCCCCCAAAACTCCGCAGCATGATAATCTCCTTCCATACAAATATGAAGGGTACAGTACTGTATGATGGATCCTCCTCAGACTTCTTCCCCATTAACAGCGGCGTGAAGCAGGGCTGCGTGTTGGCACCAACCCTTTTCGGGATCTTCTTCTCCCTGTTCTGTCCTACGCCTTCAGCACGTCCACTGATGGCGTATATCTGCACACCAGGTCCGACGGGAGGCTGTTCAACCTGGCACGACTGCGCTCGAAGACCAAAGTGAGGTCAGTACTCATCAGGGAGATGCTCTTTGCTGACGACGCGGCTCTTGTGACCCACACCGAGGATGCCCTCCAGAGACTGGGAGACCGTTTCGCTGATGCCTGCAAGCGGTTCGGGCTCACCATCAGCCTAAAAAAGACAAACGTCAGTGCTCAAGATGTCACCACTGTCCCCTCCATCAGAATCGACGGCGCCACCCTGGAAGTAGTCAACAACTTTATTTACCTGGGGTCAACCATCAGCAACACTCTTTCGCTTGATGTGGAGTTGGAGAGAAGGCTTGGAAAGGCAAACACCATCATGGCCCGACTAACAAAGAGGGTGTGGAAAAACAGCGCGCTGACAGTGCACACCAAGACTCAAGTCTACCAAGCCTGCGTTCTGAGCACCCTCCTATACGGAAGTGAGACCTGGAGCACCTACATGAGGCAAGAGCGTCGACTCAACTCCTTCCATATACGGTGCCTACAACGCATCCTGAAAATCAGCTGGCAAGACTACGTCCCACACAGCGAGATCCTTCAGCGTGCAAGTATCCCAAGCATGTACTCCCTGCTGAGCAAACGCCGCCTTCGATGGCTGGGACACGTCCGACGCATGGAGGATGGGAGGCTGCCAAAGGACATCGTATATGGTCAGCTGGCCACTGGAACCAGAAGAGTCGGCCGCCCCTCACTCCGCTTCAAGGATGTGTGCAAGAGGGACATGAAGGCATGCGGCATTTCACCAGACAGCTGGGAAGTGCAGGCCGAGGACCGAGGCACCTGGAGATTGACGGTCAGCAAGGGCATAGCAGTCGCTGATGGGAGGAGAGTTCAGCAGGCAGCAGAGAAACGTGAGAGAAAGAAGAGCGCAGCAGCAACCCAAGCAACTCAGACTTCCCAGTACGTCTGCACCAACTGCAATAGGGACTGTCACTCGCGCATCGGCCTGCACAGCCACAACAGACGATGCCAAAACCCCAGAGACAGACAACACTCTAAGGGCGCTACTCACATGGTCTCCCGAGACTGAACTGCCAATGATGATGAATGATGATATTCAAGATCTTTAAGTGAGTTTAATTAGTCTTTACCTTATTCAACATCTTTCTGTGAGTTTAATTAGCCTTTATCTTATTCAATATCTTCACATGAGTTTAATTAGTATTTATCTTATTTAAGATATTGACATGAGCTCAATTAGTATTTATCCTATTCAATATTTTTACATGAGTTTAATTAGCCTTTATAATTAGCCTTGAATAAGTCAAGATCTTTAGGTGAGCTTAATCAGCATTTATCGTATTCAAGTTCTTTACGTGTGTTTAATTAGCCTTTATCTGATTCAAGATCTTTACGCAAGTTTAATTAGCATTTATCTTATTCAAGATCTTTACGTCAGTGCAATTAATATTTATCTGACTCAAGATCTTTACGCAGGTTTAATTAGCCTTTATCTTATTCAAGATCTTTACACGAGTTTAATTAGCCTTTATCTTATTCAAGATCTTCATTTGAGTTTAATTAGCCTTTATCTTTTTCAAGATCTTTAAGTGTGTTCAATTGGTAGTTATCTTATTCCAGATCTTTAGACGAGTTTAATTAGCCTTTATCTTATTCAAGATATTTAACTGAGCTTAATTAGTATTTATCTTATTCAAGATCTTTACGTGAGTTTAATTAGTATTTATTTTATTCAACAGCTTCACAAGAGTTTAATTAGTCTTTACCTTATTCAAGATCTTTATGTGAGTTTAATTAGTCTTTATGTTATTCAAGATCTTTAAGTGAGTTTAATTAGCCTTTATCTTATTAAAGATCTTTACATGAGTCTAATTAGCCTTTATCTTACTTAAGATCTTTACATGAGTTTAATTAGTATTTATCTTATTCAAGATATTTACGTGAGATTAATTAGTCTTTACCTTATTCAAAATCTTCACATGAGTTTAATTAGTCTTTATCGTATTCAAGATCATTACAAGAGTTTAATTAGTCTTTACCTTATTCAAGATCTTCACGAGTTTAATTAGTCTTTATCGTATTCAAGATCTTTACAAAAGTTTAATTAGTCTTTACCTTATTCAAGATCTTCACATGAGTTTAATTAGTCTTTATCATATTCAAGATCTTTACAAGAGTTTAATTAGTCTTTACCTTATTCAAGATCTTCACGTGAGTTCAATTAGCCTTTATCTTATTTAAGATATTAACGTGAGTTTAATTAGCATTTATCTTATTCAAGATCTTTACATGAGTTTAATTAGCCTTTATCTAATTCAAGATCTTTACGTGAGTTTAATTAGTATTTATCTTATTCAAAATCATTACGTGAGTTTAATTAGTATTTATCTTATTCAAGATCTTTACACGAGTTTAATTAGCCTTTATCTTATTCAATATCTTTACGTGAGCTTAAATACTATTTATCTTATTCAAGATCTTTAAGTGAGTTTAATTAGCTTTTATCTTATTCAAGATCTTCATGTGAGTTTAATTAGCCTTTATCTTATTTAAGATTTTGACATAAGTTTAATTAGCATTTATCATATTCAGGATCTTTAAGTGAGCTTAATTGGTATTTATCGTATTCAAGATCTTCAGAAGAGTTTAATTAGTATTTATTTTATTCAAGATATTGACATCAGCTTAGTTACCATTTATTTTATTCAAGATCTTTATGTGAGTTTAATTAGCCTTTACGTTACTCAAGATCTTTAGGTGAATTTAATTAGTATTTATCTTATTCAAGATATTGACATGAGTTTAGTTAGTATTTATCTTATTCAAGATCTTTACATGAGTTTAATTAATATTTATCTTATTCAAAATCTTTATGTGAATTTAAATAGCATTTATCTTATTCAAGATCTTTGCATGAGTTTAATTACCCTTTATCTTATTCAAGATCTTTGCATGAGTTTAATTAGTATTTATCTTATTCAAGATTTTTACACGAGTTTTATTAGCTTTTATTTTATTCAAGATCTTTACATGAGTTTAATTAGCCTTATTCTTATAGAAGAGCTTTTCGTTAGTTTAATTAGCCTTTATCTTATTCAAGATCTTCATGTGAGTTTAATTAGCCTTTATCTTATTCAAGATCTTTACATGAGTTTAATTAGCTTTTATCTTATTCAAAATCTTTAAATGAGTTTAATTAGCTTTTATCTTATTCAAGATCTTTATGTGAGTTTAATTAGTATTTATCTTATTCAAGATCTTTATGTGAGTTTAATTAGTATTTATCTTATTCAAGATCTTTATGTGAGTTTAATTAGTATTTATCTTATTCAAGATCTTTATGTGAGTTTAATTAGTATTTATCTTATTCAAGATCTTTATGTGAGTTTAATTAGTATTTATCTTATTCAAGATCTTTATGTGAGTTTAATTAGTATTTATCTTATTCAAGATCTTTATGTGAGTTTAATTAGTATTTATCTTATTCAAGATCTTTATGTGAGTTTAATTAGTATTTATCTTATTCAAGATCTTTATGTGAGTTTAATTAGTATTTATCTTATTCAAGATCTTTATGTGAGTTTAATTAGTATTTATCTTATTCAAAATCTTTAAATGAGTTTAATTAGCTTTTATCTTATTCAAGATCTTTACAAGTGTTTAATTAGTATTTATTTTCTTCAAGATCTTCTCGTGAGTTTAATTAGTCTTTATCTTATTCAAAATCTTTACATGACTTTAATTAGCGTTTTTATTTACATGAGTTTAATTAGCCTTTATCTTAATCAAGAACTTTAAGTGAGCTTAATTAGTATTTATCTTATTCAAGATCTTTACGTGAGTGTAATTAATATTTATCTTACTCAAGATCTTTACGTTAGTTTAATTAGCCTTTATCATGTTCAAGATCTTCAAGTGAGTTTAATTAGCCTTTATCTTAATCAAGATCTTTAAGTGAGAACAATTAGTATTTATCTTATTCAAGATCTTTACGTGAGTTTAATTAGTATTTATCTTACTCAAGATCTTTATGTGAGTTTAATTAGTCTTTGTCTTATTCAAGATCTTTACGTGAGTTTAATTAGTATTTATCTTACTCAAGATCATTACACGAGTTTAATTAGCCTTTATCTTATTTAAGATATTGACATGAGTTTAATAAGTATTTATCTTATTCATGATCTTTGTGTGAGTTTAATTAGCCTTTACCTTATTCAAGATATTTACACGAGTTTAATTAGCCTTTATCTTATTCAATATCTTTACGTGAGTTTAATTAGTCTTTATGTTATTTAAGATTTTTATGTGAGTTTAATTAGTCTTTATCTTATTTAAGATATTTACACGAGTTTAATTAATCTAACCTCGAAAGAGGCTGATTCGGACCATGGCTGATTCGGCCCAGGCTTATTCGGTCCAAATTACGGGATGATTTGGGCCTGATTTCTGGCGCATTCAATTAACCTTTATCTTATTCAAGATTTTTACCAGTTGTATTCTCCACTGAACGTTTTATATAGTGAGAATCAACTTTGTATATTTTAAAGGAATAAAATGTTAATTAGTTCCTCACAGAACATTGTCTACATTGTATTCACCTAATCAAGTTTTTGATGTGTACCATTTTCCTTATTTACCTTTGGTGTTTTTCGGCATGTATCTTTCTTTACTCTGTTTTGTAATTAACACATTTGATGTGCACATTTTATCTTCATTTTCTAATATGCAGTATTGTTCTCATCGCATTCAAGAAACTCATTATCTTTCAGAAACTAATAGTTTTCATTAATAAATCTCGATTGTGTTTTCCTCCATTCCACATAAATAAGGTGTCTTTAATAAGTTTCTATTAATTATGCTTCCTCCATTCAACGTAGGAAAGGTCTTTTATTTGATATAATTTTTATAATAGTTTGAACTGGATCCAACTGTTCAAAGATGGATCATATTCTTTCCCTTTTACTTCTTCATCCATTTTGTTTTAAAAATATTCTCAGAATTCAAAACTTTATATCCCATTGTCATATTGAAATAACTCCTGTTCATAAAACATGCCTCAGTATATCTTCCACCTTTAAGTCTTCCAGTATGTAATCCAGATTCACCTAAATTGCATGCATCATTTTAAATAATTGTTTAGCCCTTTAAAAAATTGTTGTTTTGCACTTCGAAATTATATTTCAACAATTTTAAATTTTGGTGATCCAAAAGTATCAGCTAAGTTACCAAAATCATTGATCCACACTGTTGATTTGCTTTCTTCCATGCTTGGTTCAACTGGAGTCAAGTCTGTTGATCTATGATAACATCAAAGAATTAGTTTTGCCTTTCACGTCTGTTGAGATGCTGCAATGAAATAACATTAAAGCATTCGTTTTGATTTTCATGTCTGTTGAGATGTGATGAGACAGCATTAAATATTAGTTTTGGCTTACATGTCTGTTGAGATGCTGTGATGAGATAACATTAAAACATTTGTTTTGGCTTTCATGTCTTGATCTGTGATTGAGACAACATCAAATAATTAGTTGAGATGTGATGAGACAGCATTAAAGCATTGGTCTTGGATCTCATGTCTGTTGAGATGCTGTGATTAGAAAACAATAAAACATTTGTTTCGGCTTTCATGTCTACTGATCTGTGATTGAGACAAAATTAAAGCATTATGTTTTACTTTCAAGTCTACTGATCTGTGATTGAGACAAAATTAAAACATTATGTTTTAATTTCAAAATGGATATTATTCATCTTGATCCTAAACATTTGCAAATATGCATCTTTTGTAAAACATTGCAGTACATGTTTATTGATGTTTCAAATTCACAAAATAAATATTTTTATTCTCTTGTGTTATTTTATAACACAACTAGCTTTGATCAGTTTTATCCCATCCACTTGTATGTTATTTAGAAACACGACTAGCTTTGATTAGTTTTATCCCATTTGTATGTTATTTTGTAACACAACTAGCTTTGAGTAGTTTTATCCCATCCATTTGTATATTATTTTGTAACACAACTAGCTTTGAGTACAGCCTTATCCCAATTGTATGTTATTTTGTAACACTAGCTTTGAGTAGTTTTATCCCAATTGTATTTTGTAACACAACTAGCTTTGAGTACAGTTTTATCCCATCCAATTGTATGTTATTTTGTAACACAACTAGCTTTGAGTACAGTTTTATCCCATCCAACTGTATGTTATTTTGTAACACAACTAGCTTTGAGTAGTTTTATCCCAATTGTATTTTGTAACACAACTAGCTTTGAGTACAGTTTTATCCCATCCAACTGTATGTTATTTTGTAACACAACTAGCTTTGAGTAGTTTGATCCCATCCAACTGTATGTTATTTTGTAACACAACTAGCTTTGAGTAGTTTTATCCCATCCAACTGTATGTTATTTTGTAACACAACTAGCTTTGAGTAGTTTTATCCCATCCAACTGTATGTTATTTTGTAACACAACTAGCTTTGAGTAGTTTTATCCCATCCAACTGTATGTTATTTTGTAACACAACTAGCTTTGAGTAGTTTTATCCCATCCAACTGTATGTTATTTTGTAACACAACTAGCTTTGAGTAGTTTTATCCCATCCAACTGTATGTTATTTTGTAACACAACTAGCTTTGAGTAGTTTTATCCCATTCACTTGCAAACAAATTCACAGTATCTCATGAAGCCAACACTGTTGCTTTTGTGTTAGAGTAATGTTTCCATCACCTCTCTAAAAGCTGTTCAACTTATCACAAAGTCAATTTTTGCCATTATATGTTAAATGAAAAAAATATCAAATTATTTTCTATCTGGTCCCTTACTTTCAGTTTTGCTGTACTTGTATCCTGTTCAGTGCTAAGCTGCTATGCCTCACTAAGTAAAAGAGAATTTGCTGGAAACAGAATTTCTTGCTGTGATCTTTTATTTATTTATTTTATTTATTGTACGTGAGCAAATCCCTTAATGAAAATATCTACTTTTTAAACATTTTGCCCCATGACCTAGAACTGTCTATACTTACCCACTTTTTGTAATCTGTGTTACTTGGAAGTATTATTTATATTTTATTATTATTTATTGAAATATTATTTACATTGTAATGTTTTATACATCATGTAGTGATCGCCATGTAAAGAGTAACTAACTCCTGATTCCTGATGATGTATGTAAATCAGTTTGTTGTTGTTGTTGTTGTTGTTGTAGGGTTTAATGCCATTTTTCAGCACAAGATAGGCTATACATGGCAGCCAGTATAAATAGTGAAGGAAGAACCCGGGAAAACCCAAAAAAGAACCACCGACCCTCGAGAAGCTACTGGCAAGCTTTCTCACAGACCCACATTGGCCAAACCTGACGCACATACAGAGGTGAGATGGCAATGATCTGCAACTGAGCGCTTTAGACCACTCAGCCACTCGGGTCCCCCAAATCAGTTTGTAATCATGTCTATTGATAACGGAGTTTTATAAATCTTTTTTGTAGTAGAAATATTCTTTCATATCCATATATTACCAGCCATGACTTAGATACAGCAATGTTATATTAATGCCATATCTTTATTGTTACATTAAAAATTACTGTTTGTGAATAACAAGTGTTTAAGATCTGCTTTGCAGAGGCATTTTGTACCAGTAAATGCTGATTGTGTTTTCGTCCTATTTATGATAGCCAAGTCCATTAATACTACTAATAAACTACTGATATTAGCTGTCCATGGGTCATACACCACTATACAACAACATATACAATACACCAGTGTAACTGCCAGAAGAAACTGGTCAAAACACCACATAAACACCCTAAAGATCTGTTAAAGAAAGAGCAAAACATTACTTACTTTAAACATTGAAGACCTGAATGCAACTTGGAGTTTTTCATCTGGCACAACAATGTAGTATATTAATATTATGATGGATCTGTCATCACTGTCATCTGTAAAATCACATGGATCATTTATTGTCTGTCATCACTGTCATCTGTAAAATCACATGGATCATTTATTGTCTGTCATCACTGTCATCTGTAAAATCACATGGATCATTTATTGTCTGTCATCACTGTCATCTGTAAAATCACATGGATCATTTATTGTCTGTCATCACTGTCATCTGTAAAATCACATGGATAATTTATTGTCTGTCATCACTGTCATCTGTAAAATCACATGGATCATTTATTGTCTGTCATCACTGTCATCTGTAAAATCACATGGATCATTTATTGTCTGTCATCACTGTCATCTGTAAAATCACATGGATCATTTATTGTCTGTCATCACTGTCATCTGTAAAATCACATGGATCATTTATTGTCTGTCATCACTGTCATCTGTAAAATCACATGGATAATTTATTGTCTGTCATCACTGTCATCTGTAAAATCACATGGATCATTTATTGTCTGTCATCACTGTCATCTGTAAAATCACATGGATCATTTATTGTCTATGATCATTGGTCCACATGTACATGACACTCATCTGAAAAATCAGATGGTTCATTTATTGTCATCATTGGTACAGATGTACACAAAACTCTTTTGAAAAATCAGATGGCATCACTGAATTGTATAAATCCCTTTATTATTTATTAAATACATGTATTTGGGTTTCATTTTTTGTGTACAACGATACCTGAGGGTGATTTTTGTATATTGTACAATATTTTGAAACAGTGAGTCTGGTTCATCCTGTGCTGCATGTGTGTAGTGCTTTCGATGGGAAAAACCGATATTCATCAAACACACAGACAAAGCAGGGCTACATCATCTGTGTATAAATACCTCACCATAGGTCGAAATCATTACACTATGGAAACGTCTTGTCAGTGAGCAGTCTACTTAAGGACTTGCAGATCTTCAGCTGTAGAGCTATGTGAGCTATTTATTAATTTCTTATGTAGATTATAGGTTATAACTATTGTACGTTTTTGTATATTTTCTATGTAACGCCGGCTTGCATAGTATAATGCAAATATTTTCTATTCTTGTATATGACTTAAAAGGAGATCTATATTAGCAATAAAGCTGCATTTTATTAAGAAACATTTAGTACCATAGGATTCTTATCGGACACTGTTAGGTTCACTTCTGAACCTGTTTATTTCTTTTGTAATGATGTGCTGATAACATAATTTGTATAGCTTACCGTATATAACGCCATTACGTGCTATCGTATATGTCCGTGTCATTCTTAGTACTCAGTGTTAGTTTTATTTTCAGCTGATCAGGGTTGATGGGGTACCAGCTGTAGAGCTGACCATAGAAGTTGACCAGAGCGGCTGTGAAGCTGACCATAGCAGCCATAGGGCTGACAATAGAAAGCTGACAACAGAGCTAGTCGAATAGCAGCTGTAAAGCTGACTGAATGGTGTTTGCTGGTCGAGTAGCAGGTGATCGGACATTGCTGACCAATTGGTGGGCGCTGATTGCCTGATTGACCCAGTGACTGAATGGTGGTCGGTGACTACCTGTAATGCTGACTGCTTGATTGACCAGTGTGACTGGTAGCCAAGTATTCTAATGACGGAGTGTTTTGTGTAATTCCATACATGTATTCTTTTAGCCACGGGCTAATTTTGGGGTTTGTTATACCCTATGTTTTGGGACTGTAAAGATATACTGTATGATATCTGTCCCATTTTTACATCATTTTACTATTTGAGTGAAGTACATCATTTTTGCTATTTGAGTAAAACACATCATTCTTTTCGTCGTGTGAAATTACTGTGAATCATTAACCTTTGTCTTTTTACTGTGTAAGATCATTTATTTGTATTCGCATTTATGTTACATTATTAGGTTCGTGAAGATTGTGTCAATTTGTCCAATATTTGGATCTTATACATGCACACATTAATCAATTCTTTTTTTCATTTGAGTCATTCATCAATAAACATTGTATCTGTATCACCATCAAAAAGTGTTCTGCTATAAATCCAAAAACCAACCTGGTTATCTTGTTACAGATGGATCATTTATTATCTGTCATTGTTGGTAAAGATGTACATGAAACTCATCTGAAAAATTAGATGGATCATTTATTTTCGATCATCGTTGGTACAGATGTACATGAAACTCATCTGAAAAATCAGATGGATCATTTATTTTCGATCATTGTTGGTACAGATGTATATAAAACTCATTTGAAACATCAGATGGATTATTTATTTGATAAAAATGACTCTGAAGCCCATATACAAACAATATAATAAGTTTCAATCTTGAAATTACACACACACACACACATACAATATATATATATATATATATACATATTTTCTGACTATTAATTATGTGTAATTTTATATACATCCTGTATGATTTTACGTGTAGTTGTAATGGAAAAATCTCTTCTAATATCAAAATCAAGGGACTACGTGATAAATACCAGTGATAACTGAATGCATCACAGTATTGCTTATAAAATACTTATTTTACATTTTTTTTAACTTATCAAAGTTATTTTTCTTTGACCAATGAAAGGTAAACTAAATTTTAAATGAAAATTTCTGGAAATTATATATATGTCTATCACTTTTAAATTTTGTAACCTTGACAAATAAAAGATGTTTGTTTTAAAAGGACAACCCACTGCATCAGAGATTGATCAAATGCAAACCTTAGAGAGTCCCTCTAATGTTTAATTGATATAACCTAATGTCACGCATGAGAAAGATGGGGGCTGTATGAAAAGTACAACGTCAAATCTGGTCTAAATATTTTTACAATGGTTTTTGGACAACATAATTCAAATGGTGTTGTGTTCTTTTTTAAATTTTAAAATTACTAATGAAGGCCATACTTGATGGTGGAAAAGCAACATTTGCAAAATCTTTAAATAACTGGATGTCAGAATGATTTCTGTTAAAAATTTCACCACGTCTGTTAAAGGCTGTTCCATTTAAATATACATGGTACCCAGGGAAGGCAGTTATTTAAAAATATATGCCAGGATTCTTTAATTTCACAGAGGTCATATTAAAATGATAAGGAAATTCTAAATTGCCTCTATGGGTGAGTACCTCACCTTAAAAGTGCTTTTCCTGGGTACCAGGTATGTTTTACTGGAACAGCCCCAGGTTTACTTTGAAGATATTTTAAAAGTTTTACATTTTTAGCAACTGTGGTCATATTTGAGTGAATCATAACTACAAATTTTAAAGACTTTCCAAAGAAGTTACTCCTGTCAAATGTTCTCAAATTATGTCAAGTTCTTTTATATGAGGAAATTCTTGACAAGTTCAACTTATCATAATGATGGTATCATTTATGGCGGATCAAAATCAATGGCACAGATCCAAAAGTCTTGATGCAGGAACGATCTAAGCAATGTGGTGTAATCTGGTTCCGTTATTTTTGAAAAACTTAAAAAAAGATGTTTAGGGATGTTCCATTTAAACATGCATGGTAACCAGCAGAGGAAGGTTTTTTAATAGATGCTAGGATACTGTAATTACTCAAAGAATTCATATGAAATGACACAAAAATCTAAACTGCATCTATGCGTGACAACTATGCACTGAAAGTGACTTCATTGTGACCCAGGTATGTTTTACTGGAACAGGCACAGCCCTTCCAACAATACATGACAGACAAGGTTTTATACTCTAAGATCAGATATATTTGACAGAGTTGGTCAAAATGAAACCGAATCTCCATATTCCACTGAGAAACATGCCTGACAACAGTTCCATGTGCTGCAGAACATTGTGAACTACTACAGTAAGGCTAATGGGAAATAAGATTTTAAATTTAGCTATAAAGTTTGACAGAAACCAAATTAAAACTTAAACATGACAGTCACTGAAGAAATACCCATCACTGTTGACAAATATTTTATTAGGGATTCATATAATAAAATTGGAAATCAGAAAATGCATGGAGAATAATGACCGATGCAAAACTGATAAATATATCATAATAAATCTTTTGAAATGAAGTCAACAACTGAAGCTGTTGATATTATGTTTGAGAAGATGAAGTAGGTAGAATAAAGATTCACATAACCTGTAATGTACATAACAATAACTGGCCATAAAAATACACATAACTTGTATTTTACATGATAATGGGCCCTAAAAATACAAATAACTTGTACTGTACGTAATAAAAAATGGCCATAAAAATACACATAACTTGTATTGTACATAATAATGGGCCATAAAGGAATTGTATACATTTGCTTATAGGTTGAGTCCATGTGCAAACTGCACAGACCCAGATCTGCTGTCACATAATGTGCCAGCCAATCTGGGTCCATGCAGTTTGTTAAAATTAATCAGTAAACAAACAAAACAGATGTTGCTCTGTACACATTATGTGATGGCAGATCAGGAATTATCTTGTTTGTATCTGGACTTGACTTGTACACAAGTACATAATGTATGCAATCAACGATTTTAACCAAAGACTCCCTTTCTCCAACACATTGGAAATCAACATAGTCTTATTTTGTTAACACTATAAATATTACATATGCATTACATTCCTGACAGAAGGTGTTAGTGCATACTGAGAATATACATGGTCAACAGAGGCACACAATGTTACTCATTTTTGTTGATAATGAACAAATATGTGAATGAGAGTAAGTGTCTTATCTTGTCAAATAATTAGAATTCATGAAATTCACATCATAATGGACATAAATGGGCTGCATTTGTCTCATTTTATACATAAAGCTGTATATATTGACATTATTGTTCAAATCAGAAATTTTTCAAAATAGGCAAAGTTTTCAGTTGTCTTCTGTGTTCAATGCAGATTGTTTTTACAACAATTTGTCTTCTGTATTTATTCATACTTAATGAAATTTTCAAAATAAAATGTAAATTTGCTCTGCTGTATCATTTAGGGCTGAGATTAAAGATTTACCGAATCTACATACAGTGGGACCCCGCTATAGCATGCTCCGTTATAACACGAATTCGGATATAACACGGTCGTGGCATGGCTCCCAAAATTTCATTTACCTTATTACCTTGTAAAAAAAAAAATTCTTATAAGTACGAAAAATAAAATATGTAAAAAGTTTTATTATCATTTTGGAGAAGAGATTGCATATAAATTCGAATATAAGACGATTGTGGCGTGGTTCCTGAAATATCATATACGTGTATTATTCTTGTACACGGAAAACATTTCTTCTTTGGGGAGGTAATCGCGTATGGACTCGAATATAAAATAATCGTGGCATGGCTTCTAAAATTTTTTAATTTAACCAATTTCTTACAGTTTTGTGCCAAAATAAACATTGGAAATACGGGTTTCTGAACCAATGGCTGGGCCTTTTTGAGAACTTTGATCTTTGTTTATTGTTGAAAAATGACAGCTCATTAGTGTTAATCTTATTATTACTGATCCATGAGCAATGAAACCATCAAGTCTACTTTGTGTTTGTCTTCAATGCATTCCGCATACAGTCATTGCTCAAACAATATCCGACATATGTTCTCTATACTGACTACACAACTAAGCAACAAACAATGCGGCGGTTGATAAAAGATTCTCACCTGAATTTATAGATCAATTAATTTAAGTACATTGCTCATCATCAAAGTCAACTGCCGAGCTAAACTTGTTCAAATTATGGGGCAATGATTTATAAAACATCAAAGAAACGAAAGCCGCCAACATGTGCTCGTGGCTTGGTGGTGGTGTTTTATGCAATCAGTTGACCAGTGAATAATGTTGTCCACTTCCTACAAATATACCCCCATTGTTGACTGACAATTATTCTTGCTGTAGTCTTTTAAACTAATAGGTGTAAAAGTGTTAATTAGTGGACATTTTGAATGGAAAACGGGAAACAGAAACGTAAAGCTTTTACTCTTAAAGAAAAGATGCAGTCACGCGACCAATTTAATGAATGGCTCAATTTTGATAATGACTGCCCAGTTGCAGATCACGTTTCAGATGCAGAAATTGTTCAAAATATTATGTTCAATAACACCAGTGGTGATGATGACAATGGTGATGCTTCTGATGACACTGAGGACACCACACCTGAGGATAATCCACCGTCAGCAACAGAAGCAGTCAAAAATTTAGAGTGTGCTTTGAGATGGATGGAGACGCAAGATATTGACTATGTTCGAATTCTTCAGTTAAGAAATATGATTGACTTTGCGAAGAGCAAACGTGACAGTAGCTGAAAGCAGCTGAAAATCACTGAGTTTTTCAAACAATAATAAAGAATTACAATTCACGGATGAGAAAATTTAGCAGTATGAAATTTATACAGACACCGTTTTTTAACCTTCGGACGTACTGTTCCATCATTCGGTACGTAATATTTCCTATTTATTTTTCCATTGAATTCAGTCACATAATGATCTGTGACAAAATTATTGAATATTTTAAATCTGTGTGCAGATATTTTCGATCGAAATACTTGTATTGTGGATTCAATGTATGTGATTCGATTCACGGGTGAGTACACGGTGTTGATACTCTATTCATGCTATAGATTAGATATGTATATATAAACTATTCACGTGTATGTACCAATGCGTGGTTCTCTGAAGAAATATATTATATATGCAATCTCTGTTATCACTGCAGGTGTTTTCTCATTTAATATACATTGATTTAAAATGGTAATTATGCCAATGAAGCACACGTTTCTGCACCCGTTTTCATTACCACCCCCACCCACCCCGCTAACCCTGCAAATTTGTTGGTACTGTACATGGTTGCTTATAACACGGTTCAATTCATAACACGGTCGGGTTCTATGGCTCCCAACAACTGTGTTATAGCGGGGTCCCACTGTACAATTCATTAAATTATACATTGGCAGGCCAGAGAAATAACATAAAACACAATCTGATTAATTCAAAACTACTTACAACAAATGTATAAATAAAGTAATAGGATATATTCAAGGTTACATGTGTATTTCTTCTAAATAATTGTATGTAATAAACTGGTGGTAAGTGAAAAAGACAATATTCTAACAAGGATCTGTTGTTCTTCTATAGTTATATAGCATATATTACTATAATTGTCCTAAGTAAATAACAGAATATTGACCTAACAACAGTACTTTTCCCTGACCTATAGATCCATATTTTTAAAAAAAGGACACAGTTTAAAAAGTAATGCAAATTATAAGGGGGAAAATTATGGACCCTTTGCCAACAGTGGAATGCTTCCAGTACTGTGATGATGTCTTAAAATTCAGTTCATTACATATTACTCATGTTACCTCAGATGAATCCAAAATATGAAAGAGGCATAACTACCATTACTTTAAACAATATCTACAGTTTTTCTGTTAATCAAATTAAAAAAAACATGGTATCCTTAATAGCATTTATAAATAACTCAGGTTACTTTACTTGAATAACATTCAACCCAAGTGAACCTAATACTACTCACCGGGCTAATATAACAGTTGACAATTTCACTAGCAATTTTAGTTAGCATTGAAAGAACACAATTCGATGTATTCTGTCTCCAAATCTTTACAGTTACATCATGTTGATTTTAACCATTTTAGTAGGCTCTGATAAAAAAAAATGTTCAAAGGTAAAGGCAAAACTAAAATACAAGCATCTTGCTTATTATTGAACCCATTTACTAAGTTTGATCAAAACTGGACGATAAATACAGTCTCTAGGAAGCTAACAAGTGGAGCTAATCAGATGCACAATTGTGTCAAAATTATTTGCCAAGCCGGAGAAAAATCCTACAGAAAGACTGGTCTCCAGAGTGTCAACAATCTCAGTCAATCGGATACAAGATTATCTCATAAATATGTGCAAATCTTTCTCATAATCAAACTCATCCAATATGTGATGATATAAAACTATTTAACAATTTTGTTCAAAATCTGATTTGGTTTTGCTTTGTGGGTTTAATGCCATTTTTCTGCAAACAATAGGCTATACATGGAGGCCAATATATTTTATGGAGGAAGAACCCAGGAAGACCCTTGGAAGATCCACCAACCAACTCACACACCCATGTTGGCCAAACTAATACTTAAACCCATGTGGATAGACCGAGATGTTGTGATCTGTAAAAGAGTGCAGTAGAGACCAGTTGTACACCTGGGGCCAATCAAAATCTAATAGTAACAGGTTGCTAGAGTGCTGACAAGCTCAGCCAATCAGATACAAAAGCAGCTGAATAATACATGTGTATCTCACTCATAATCATGAGTATCTCACTCATAATCATATTCATCCAAGATCCTGATGCTGTAAGTTTATTTACCAACTCTGAGCAAATTCCTATCTTTTGAGTGGTAAGAAGTGATGAAGTATCTCATGATTAATATTTTCATGTGTAAAATAATAAAAACATTGAACATATTTCAGAAAAACAGACTGAAAAGTGGTAACAAGCTCAGTCAATCAAATGCAAGATCACCTTATTAGCATATTTTGATGATATAAATGTATGTTCCAAATTTGATTAAATTCAGATCAGAAATAAGGCCTCCAGATTGGTAGCAAGCTCAGTCAGTGGAATGCAAGATTACCTCATTATAAATGGATGTAACCCTTAATAAAATTTTTTGGAAACCTTGATGAAATTAGTCCATATTTCAAGTTGGATCAAAATCTGACCACAAATATGACTGCCACAGCGCTAACATGCTCAGCCAATCAGATGCAACATCACCTATTATTATGCATGGATGTTTCTCATTATTTAACTTGTACAAAATCTGATGAGATCAGCTAACCTGATGAAAGTTTACCCAATCAAAAAGAATGGGATTTTGTTCATAACTAAACTTGTTTGGATATTGATCATAAAACCTAAATAATAAATTGGATTAAAATCAGTTCATAAATAGAGCTTTCTGAGTAGTAACAAGCTCAACCAATTCAATTCAAGCTTTTCGTTAATATGCATGGATCTCACTAACAATAACAAGTTGAGACAATCCAAATCCAGCTTTTCATTAACATGCATGGATCTCACTCATAATAACAAGCTGAGACAATCCAATTCCAGCTTTTCATTAATATGCATGGATCTCACACATAATAAAAAATTATCCTACAACATTATGACTACATAAGACTACATACAAAATCTGATCAAGGTAAGTTCATAAATAAATATTTCAAGTTTGTCCAAATTTGCTCAAAACTGTTATAGAAACATTGCTATCTGAGTAGTATAATGCTCAACCAATTAGATGCAGTATCACCTCATTAATATGTATGGGTGTTTTTCTTATTTGTATCACCTCATTAATATGTATGGGTGTTTTTCTTATTTGTAACTGATTGATATCTTGAAAATATAAACTTTATATTCCAACTCTGACCAAAACTGGGGGGAACATATACCCTCCAGACTGGTAAAAGATCAACCAATCAGGTGCAAGATTCCCTCCATAATATATGAAGATGTCACTTAAAATTAAACACTGTTCAAGATTATCGTCTTTTTATTACATATTTCATGTTGGATTAAATTTGATAAGAAATATCACGTCCAGAGTGGTAACACACTCAAACAATCAGATGCAAGATCACCTCATTAATATGTGTTGCTATTCTTCTTATTTAAATTAGTCTGAGATACTGATTATATAAACTTACACTCCAAGTTTGACCAAAATCACATCAGAAATATGGATGATGGACACAGGGCATACCACAAGCAGCTTTGGTCATTAGGCTGGGTGAGCTATGTATACAAATAAATAAGGGCATGCAATATGAATGAAAATAACACAGAGTGGTCTTAGAAACACTAGAGCTCTCCTAATAAAATCTCCTCTCTTCACCATGTATATAAATACAACAGCTGCCAATATCTTCCTTGTATAGTTACTTGATAAAAGCCCATTTTTATTCTTGATGGTCTTGATTCTTAAGTCTTCTTCATTGTTTTGCGAATTAGAGCCATTCTCTGTAAATAAATATACATAATTAGAAATCTGATCCAGAAAATAATTTGATTGAATATGATTCACAGAAAGTTGTTTCTGAGAACAAAAGGTACATGACAAAAGATGTTAAAGGTAAAACATTAATTATGCATTCATCCACATTTGGCAAATATAAACACAAATTTTAGGGCAAGCCAAACAAATGGAAATCAGATGAGACCTGCACGTGAGCCAAAATAAACAGGTTTCTTCAACAGTTTGAGCTCATCTGTTCCGTAATCTGAGGCCTACCCTCATTCCCATCCACACACATTACCCAGCAATAGACAATCACATCCCACTCAGGAGAATGTTATTGTACTGTCTGTTACAGACCTGACAGTAACCCTCTGAAATGTAAATGATCCTATATGGTCGCTGGTTTCATCCATTTCACATACCCTGTACTACTCCACCCCAAACACAACAATACCTCCCCCTGGAGGACTGAATGATATCACAGCGCATATCACTGTCCTGTCCTGCTTCATCTATTTCCCTCATCCCACCCTATTCTACTCTACCCTCACACACAACCACACCTCCCCATGAGGTAAGAATGATATCACAGTGCAAATCATTGACCTACTTGTATTCCTCCATTTGACTCAACCCACCCTATTCTACTCTACCCACACACACAACCACACCTCCCCCATGAGGTAAGAATGATATCACAGTGCAAATCACTGACCTACTTGTATTCCTCCATTTGACTCAACCCACCCTATTCTACTCTACCCACATACACAACCACACCTCCCCCATGAGGTATTAGTGATATATCACAGTGCATTTCATTGACCTTTTACCCATCCTATCCTATTCAATCCCACATATCATCATACTTCTCCCATGAGGTACAAATGACATCACAGTGCATATCACTGAACTGTTGGTATTCATTCATTATACCCATCCTGTCTTAATGTACCTAACAAACAGCCATTCACCCCCATGAGCTATGAATGATATCACTGACGTGTTTGTATTCATTCATTATACTCATTCTGTCCTACTGTACCAGACAAACAACCACACCTCCGCCATGAACAATGAATGATCTCACAGTGTACATCACTGACCTGTTTGTATTCATTCATTACACCTATTCTGTCCTGCTGTACCTCACAAACAGCAATACGCATTCATGAATATCATTGACCCCCATGAACTATGAATGATCTCACAGTGCATATCACTGACCTGCTTGTATTCATTCATTACACCCATTCTGTCCTGCTGTACCTCACAACCACATCTTCCCCCTGAACTATGAATGATCTCACAGTGCATATCACTGACCACCATGAGCTATGAATGATCTCACAGTGCATATCACTGACCCCCATGAACTATGAATGATCTCACAGTGCATACCACTGACCACCATGAGCTATGAATGATCTCACAGTGCATATCACTGACCCCCATGACTATGAATGATCTCACAGTGCATATCACTGACCTGCTTGTGAGCCTCTGTAGTACAGGCTTTCTTGTATGGTCTGAGATCATCTGTTCCAAATCCTGGAATCCACATGTTATGGGCCCTTTCTGAAAAGAAAAGAATAATGAATGAATGGAAATTACAGGAGAACTGCATTTCTCAAATGCATTTCCCCAAATCCATTGAGGAATATACAAAACAAACATCTTTAAAAATCAGTCTTATTTCTACCAAATCAACAAATTTAAGGGGCATATGCAGCTGACAAACTGAAAATGGCAACAGAAGAGAAACCTTTGAACACGGTTGTACTGAAAGGACAGCAAGAAATCTGTATGCTGGTTTATACAGAAAATGAAGGTGATCAATAGTATTACACAGAACTAATACACAAAGACAAACATATATGCCAATTTGGATAGAAAATGAAGTTGATCAACAGAATTACACAGAACACACATATATATCACATACACATAAAATGACAAAGATAATATTGCACACACTCTTGTCATCTGTGAACTGTGCTACGACATACAACCACTGCATACGACTTGACAGAAACTGAAACACTCATCTTTATATTGCTGGCACTGATTCTGTTGAAGAAGTGATACATTTATCTCAACATTTGCTAACACAAAACCTGCACAAACAATATTTTAAAATGCATAAAAAAATAATACAACTGTACAATGATAGTTCGATTTTTGGAAAATATCTGACTAAAATATCATCTTTTGCTGAATGTATTACCTGTATAATACAGAAGTTTTCAAAGAAAGTTCCAAATACTGAGGACTGAGAATTACCTAGATGCAGCTGAACATCCCTGGCCTCCAGTGTGCTGGATTTTCTGTGTTTAGCAATCTGACATGAGGCTGTTACCACACTTTCTATAAAATCATCAGCAATTTGTAATAGCACCTGCAAAAAAACCCCAACAGAAATGGCATTTTTAAGAACATTTGGTTAATGAAATATTTTTTTATATCATCATGCTAAAAGGCAATTTCTGAAACATGAAAATTGCCTCTTTACTTAATTATAGCAATGATTACAACATAACAGACCAGTGAAATGTGGTCCAGTGAAATGTGATTACAACATAACAGTCCAGTGAAATGTGATTACAACATAACAGTCCAGTAAAATGTGATTACAACATAAATGTGCAGTAAAATGTGATTACAACATAACAGTCCAGTGAAATGTGATTACAACATAACAGTCCAGTGAAATGTGGTCCAGTGAAATGTGATTACAACATAACAGTCCAGTGAAATGTGGTCCAGTGAAATGTGATTACAACATAACAGTCCAGTGAAATGTGGTCCAGTGAAATGTGATTACAACATAACAGTCCAGTGAAATGTGGTCCAGTGAAATGTGATTACAACATAACAGTCCAGTGAAATGTGATTACAACATAACAGTCCAGTAAAATGTGATTACAACATAACAGTCCAGTAAAATGTGATTACAACATAACAGTCCAGTAAAATGTGATTACAACATAACAGTCCAGTGAAATGTGATTACAACATAACAGTCCAGTAAAATGTGATTACAACATAACAGTCCAGTAAAATGTGATTACAACATAACAGTCCAGTAAAATGCAATAGACATACACCTTGTATTATCACCTATTTCAAGACTGGTATTAACATTCAGTGATGTTTATTATGTTCCTTTTTAAGCCCAATAATTGATTACTGAGTAAGGAGTACAAAGCTTTATCAATGTAGAGACTCTAAGCCCAACAATTGATTACTGAGTAAGGAGTACAAAGCTTTATCAATGTAGAGACTCTAAATGTAAATAGCATATTTATTGCTCACTTTAAGAGTGTTAGAGTAAAGCCTTCTCTAAATGGTTTCACCTGTGATGTATTACAGCATATTTATTGCTGACCTTGCAAGCATTGGAGTAAGGCCTTTTCCAAATGGTTTCACCTGTGATGTATTACAGCATATTTATTGCTCACTTTAAGAGTGTTAGAGTAAGGCTTTTTTGGAATGGTTTCACCTGTGATGTATTACAGCACATTTATTGCTCACTTTAAGAGTGTTAGAATAAGGCCTTTTCCGAATGGTTTCACCTGTGATGTATTACAGCACATTTATTGCTCACTTTAAGAGTGTTAGAGTAAGGCCTTTTCCGAATGGTTTCACCTGTGATGTATTACATCATATTTATTGCTCACTTTAAGAGTGTTAGAGTAAGGCCTTTTCCGAATGGTTTCACCTGTGATGCATTACAGCATATTTATTGCTCACTTTAAGAGTGTTAGAGTGATGCCTTTTCGGAATGGTTTCACCTGTAATGTATTACAGCATATTTATTGCTCACCTTGCAAGCACTGGAGTAAGGCCTTTTCTGAATGGTTTCACCTGTGATGTATTACAGCATATTTATTGCTGACTTTAAGAGAGTTGGAGTAAAGCCTTCTCTAAATGGTTTCACCTGTAATGTATTACAGCATATTTATTGCTGACCTTGCAAGCACTGGAGTAATGCCTTTTCCGAATGGTTTCACCTGTGATGTATTACAGCATATTTATTGCTGACCTTGCAAGCATTGGAGTAAAGCCTTCTCTAAATGGTTTCACCTGTGATGTATTACAGCATATTTATTGCTGACCTTGGGAGCAATAGAGTAAGGCCTTCTCTGAATGTTTTCACCTGTGATGTATCACAGCATATTTATCGCTGACCTTGGGAGTGTTGGAGTAATGCCTTCTCTGACTGGTTTCACCTGTGATGTGTTACAGTGAGATCATTGTACTGATACTCAAGCAAAGGTCCTAACTTGCTCTACAGTACTGTACCTAGTGGGGTGTAATATGACAAATTCAAAACAAAAACAAAAATACTATCTGGGAAATACTGCATACTGTCTAGGAATACGATATACATGCCATTTTCTAATTCTGGTTATCCATATTATTTGATGATATGCCCAGCAATCTTTTCACAAAATGTTTGCAAATATTTTCTAAGGATATCATTCTTGAAAACATTCTACCCCATGTTTTTCTGACAACATTTCTTTAGGCTAGTTCCCTGGTCTTATCAAAGGAGAAACCATGCTGATCTGAACTTTTTATGGGAAAAACACCATACACTTCATACTACTTACAGTGAAGACAGTAGTTAATTCAAGGCAATACATGATACAAGGCCTACATGCATTTATTGCATCATCTTAATATAATCCATAAAGTGGGGGGAAAGGCATTTATATCATGTATGTCCACGAATCAATTACCAGAAAAGATGTTGCTAAACAAACAATTTATAAAAGTTTGGCAAAGATAGCTGAAATAGCATCAAAAAGTTACAAAACATGTGGTACAAACTCCCCATAAAACATGTAGTACTGTAGTACTGAATTATCATTTAATCTTGACAGTATTATTGATATTTCAGTGGTTAAAGTTCCAATAGTGTTGCAGTGTAGATGAAAGTACATTAGCAGTAATGTGTCCCTCAATGCATAGTACATTAGCAGTAATCTATCCCTTAATATATAGTATAGGAATGTATCCCTCAATGCACAGAACATTAGCAGTAATATATCCCTCAATGCATAGCATGTTTGTTGTAAAGTCTCCCTCAAAGAAAAGCATGTTAGCAGTAATGTATCCCTCAATACATAGTAGATTAGCAATAATGTATCCTTCAATACATAGGATGTTAGTAATGTATCTCTCAATGCATAGTACATTAGCAGTAATGTATCCCTTACTAAATAGTAAATTAGCAGTCATCTATCTCTCAATATATAGTACAGTAATGTTTCTCTCAATGCATAGAACATTAGCAGTAATGTATTCCTCAATGCAAAGCACATTAGCAGTAACATGTCCCTCAATGCATCGCATGTTTGTTGTAATGTATCCCTAAAAGAATAGCATGTTAGCAATAATGTATGTCAATACATAATACATTAGCAGTAATGTATCCCTCACTCCACAGTACACCAGCAGTAATGTATCATTCAATGCATAGTACATCAGCAGTAATCTATCCCTCAATATAGTCCAGTAATGTATCCCTCAATGCATAATACATTAGCCGTCATGTATCCCTCAGTGCAAAAGTACATTAGCAGTAATATATCCCTCATTGCATAACATGTTTGTTGTAATGTATCTCTCAAAGAATAGCAAGTTAGCAGTAATGCATCTCTCAATGCACAGTACATTAGCAGTAATGTATCCCTCAATGCACAATGCATTAGCAGTAATGTATCCCTCAATGCATAGTACATTAGCAGTAATCTATCCCTCAATGTATAGTACATTAGCAGTAATCTATCCCTCAAGATATAGTACAGTAATGTATCCCTCAATGCACAGAACAGCAGTAATGTATCCCTCAATGCACAGTACATTAGCAGTAATGTATCCTTCAATGCATATCATGTTTGTTGTAATGTATCCATCAAAGAATAGCATGTTAGCAGTAACATATCCCTCAATACATAGTAGATTAGTAGCAATGTAATGTATCCTTCAATGCACAGGATGTTAGTAATGTATCCCTCAATGTACAGTATATTAGCAGTAATGTATCCTTCAATGCATAGGATATTAGTAATGTATCCCTCAATGTACAGTACATTAGCAGTAATGTATCCCTCATTGCACAGTACATAAGCAGTAGATGTATTCCTCAATGCATAGTATGTATGTATGGATGATTTCACTGGATGGATGAACTTGGGGTGTACATGATTTTGTTTTATATGGAATCACTAGAGATACCAGGATGGTGATGATACCTAACTATGATAAATGGTTGATTAGTATCATAAAGTATTCAAGAAATTCCCATGATTTGTCAGTTTGAAGATACTTCAGCTAGTCCTAGGAGTTTAATGGATGGAACAATCTATTCTTGTGAAAAACGAAATTCTGTAATTTATCCTAATACAGTAGCAGTACAATCCTGCTATGAGTAGTCTATTACTCCTAAGTAAAAAGCGGTTTATGAGAAGATATTTTCTAATTTACAATTCTTTATGCTTCTTCACAACAGAAATGCACAATGACTTTCTGGCTTCAAAATTAGCTTCTTAAATTGTTAACATCCAAGCATGATCAGGCAATTAGGGATGGATTTTCTCAAATTGTTAACATTCAAGCATGATCAAGTAATTAAGGATGGATTTGCTGTGGCTAATGCAGATACTGATATCAAACAAGTATTGACAAATGCTCCAACTGGGATCATTACAGCACAGGTAAAATTCAATTGCAAAATGTGCTACCATGATTGGTAATATGGTAACTCAGGACACAGATGCAGTTGCTAAGAAAGCAAAAGATGATAATAAAGTGCTTTAGACTGAGTAGAAAGACAAGCTGATAGATGCATAGTTAATGTCCTAACAGCTGGATCAAGTAGTTACAGCAGTAACTAATATATTATTCATTTGCAGATGGTCAACTACTGGTCAAGCTGTTTTATCACCTTATGCTTTCACTGAGTAATTAATGAGACTCTCTGGCATGTTAAAATCCAGTGTTACAGTTAAAGATATCAGAAATAATGTCAATAATATCTTACTGGCTTAAGGTACAGGTTTACCTACACCTGGATGAACCGAAATTAATACAAGAGTAATTGCTTTGGCAAGTACAGTGCACAATCTGCCATACCATGTACAGTACAGCTCATGTGATTTCTTGAAAACCCACATGTTGGGGTGGGGACTTAATCCCCTCCACTTTAACCCAGCATTAATGCTCCGCAGTGGAGGAATGAAACTACTTAAAAATCACCACATCTTAGCAGACACACTGATGGAAACTCAACTGAGGAGGGATTGGTCTTCATTACTGACTGACATTTGAACAGCTAATCAATGAAGACCAACCATGGAAAGACTGAGAAGACAAGAGTGATTTACAACCAAATATTGCTTGAAGAATCAGACATCTTTATTTTGATCATATATTCTGGACAATAAAAAAATAATTCCAGAAGAAATGTACATTTTGAAATAATAATTTTGCACTTTCACTTTATTCAAAGAAATCCAAACCAACTAACCCTCTGACTTGATGTGGCACACCTTGTTGAGCTTTTCATGAATTTATCCTATTGTTACAAAGGAAAAGTATTCCTCTGAGATATGGACAAATAGATTCCAAACTGACATCTGTCCCTGTTTTTAAAAAACCCAACAACCAAACAAAGAGAAAACACTTAATTTACACTGAAATGAAAACCCCATGCTTAGCCCTTAAGCTATAACGGCAGAGTCATGTACTGAATGTACACAACTTTGAACTAGATACAGTGTGACCCCACAACAGCACACTCCATTATAACACAAATTCAGATATAACACAATCATGGCATGGCTCCCAAAATTTCATGTACATGTATTTTTTTCATGTGCCAAAATTTTTTTCTTCTTAAAAGGACAAAAAATAATGTGTACAAGTTTACTATCATTCTGATGAAGCACTCATATATGAACTCTAATATAAGACGATCACGTCTGACTCCTGAAATTTTGTATTACATGTATTTTTCTCGTACATGAAAAATAATTTTTTTCTTCTTGAAAGTATGAAAAATAACATGTAAACTGTTTACCATCATTTTGGGGAAGAGATCATGTATGAATTCTAATATAAGATGATCATGTTGTGGCTCCAGAAATTTTGGATACATGTATTTTCCTCGTACATGACAAAATATTTTTCTTTCTTCTTAAAAGTATAAAAAACAACAGGTAAAAAGTTTATTAAAAAATCATGCTGGTCTTCACCAATGTTGCAAATTGCAATTTTTTCCCCTTATTGGTGACAAAATATACCATCTGGCGATTTTTTTGCGCCAACATTGTTGGCTGTTAAAACTTGTATATATAGTCATGGGTTCGGAATGGAGAAATTCAAATGTACCATGAAAGTAAGCCACAAACTTGGATATAAATTACATTGGAATCTATTTTATTGTTACATAAACAAATCCTTTGTTCATATTGTCAAACCATCTTAACAGTGAATTGTTATAATCCACTTATGCTGACATCTAGCCTGCTGTATGCTGTGATACACTCAAATATTCATACTGGTTATAACACACTTCGGTCTATAACATGGACCCCAACCACTGTGTTATAGCGGGATCACACTGTAATTCTGACTGCATGTATCCTGTAAGGGGCAAGCCATTTAATGTATGGGGCTATAATATTCTTTCCAGCCTTGTTTGCCCTCCATCACAAGATAAATTTGTTTCAAGAAAAATAATGAATGGATTATTAATGTCAATTTAATCCTAACTAAATACATAAGGAATGGCATAGTGGCCTTTCTTTTATACCACAAATCAGACCATAGCAATTGTTTTGAAGCATTTATTCCCCCTTTAGAAAATTAAATTGTCTCTCACTAATAAAGGCTTAACTTCAGTGGATGTTTGCAGAAATCAAGGCAGTTTCCAGTCAACACTGTTATAAAATACTGACAAGGATTAGCATCAAAGATGATGTCAATTTCAGCTTGGGAAAGGTGTGTTTCTACTGTAAGAAGCCATCTGATTTGGCATGTTGGAACAGCCCCAATAATAGTTCAGCCATTTACAATGGAAGTTTATTACATGTTCATAATTAACCTGAACACAACTTAATGCTGAAATGAATAATAATGGGGAAAATTGTAAAATCTCAGATGTTTTTAACTGGTTGATTTTTAATATTTTAATTCTGATGATTGCATAAAAATGATGACATGTCAAGTGTCAGAAAAGTACAATTTGGTTACATTAATAAGTACAATTTGGTTACATTATTAAGTACAATTTGGTTACATTAATAAGTACAATTTGGTTACATTAATATGTACAATTTGGTTACATTAATAAGTACAATTTGGTTACATTAGTAAGTACAATTTGGTTACATTAATAAGTACAGTTTGGTTACATTAATAAGGATTATAGCATTAATTTTAAAACTCATATTGGTGAAAAATTTAAAACAAGCAGAATCATGAAAAACTTTCTAGGTAGGAACATCTTTATGATTTGGTGTGTATGATGAGGTCACTAACTAGCTTGGCAATCAGGGCATTCATGTATGAATAAAATTATAATATTAAGTCCAAGTGATTATGATAGTTTACACAGTAGTGATTTGGATTCCATATTTTATGACTCGTGAAGGAGGGGGGTGCTTTACTTACACCAGTTAATGATCTAGAAATGCGTCAGAACTGTTTCACCTCATTTTTCTGTATTATGCATTGTATGCAATAGATAAACGAACAGAAAAATATAAAAATAAAACATCAATTTCATCTGAAGCTGAAGATGACACGGTGATTATATATGCGCGCGCACACACACACACACACACACACACACACACACACACACACACACACACACACACACACACACACACACACACACACACACACACACACACAATCACCATTTCATTTAATATATATAAAATACAGGTACAGTATTTACATACAAATGGGTGTATGTTCATCCTGGTAAGAGTAAGTTTGAGATTTTGCATAGATGCTAATTGTAAAAGACAGGAATTAATACAAGGTAGTTCTACAGAATGATCGAGTACTGTAGGACTCATTGTTAATACAAATTAAATCTTTGTTCTGGGCAAGATCATTGTCCATTTACTGACCGATGTAAGGAATGGGAGATAATAAACAGATAAATACAAAAATTTGATACTAAGTGCATTAATTAGTTGACAGATGGTTCTTTCAATCACTAATTTTTCTTTTATGAGAGTCAAATAATGGAATAGCCTGTGGTTATACAGTATGATTCACCTATCCCTGAGTACAATGTTTATTGTTAACGTAATGATAAGAAAACAAATCTGCTTTCAGTTCACACATGAAATTAACATGTCACTGCTAATGAAATTAACATGTCACTGCTAATGAAAACTGTGTCATACTAGGTCATTAGTTTGCATTTATCTTCGAAAAGAGTATGTGTCAATCAGCAATCTTTTCAAGCTTCAATACTCCTCTACAACGGTGTGATTGGATGTCAGAAAAAAATATCGTACATTATGTCAATGAGAACTTGTGCATAAGGTAACCATCAAAACATGTTCAATTTTGTTTCACTTCAGGTAGATATGAATATGATTTTATTATTAATCTGTTTGATGTTTATCATTCTTTTCATTGCATGGAGTGCAGTATTACCAACTTTTTTATCCTCATTAAGAAAAGTAAATTGCACGAACTGCAACAGAAATAAGGATATTAATGAACATGTAGAGTCCAAAAGCATAATATTGAAAAAAATTCAAACAATTCATGGCACAAATTGTAGTATTAATACAGTCTGCAAGGCACTACTCATTATCTTAATAATATCTACAATTTTGATTTGACATTATGTATCATACATTGTCCCTGTTAGAACTAGGAATGTTGGCACCGAACGATCACATTTTTTTTCAGTATAAAAGAGTAATCAAACTGATCCCAGAAGAGATAACAAGGTAAACAAATGTACGCATGCCTCTCTGTTGCTCTCTCTCTGCACCTCTCTAGAGCATGCATGCAGGGGTCATAAATAAGTTGTAAACAAGGTCAGGTCTCTTACTCAAAATTAAGTAAAGAACAGGTAAAATAGCAGGAAAACCAGGAACTCCCAAGGGGAGCACCAATGTCCTGAATTCAAACTCAAGTAAACAGGTTTACCTCCATTAATAATAATGTGAATATTTAATCTATAATTGATACTTAATCTATAATCATAGAGAAATATTAGTTCTGTATTGTCATTTACAAAATAAATGTCACTAGCCAGGTAGGCCCTTAACTCCATTAATGACCAAGTTGTATCACACATGTTAGATACACATAACATAATCATACAGAAAAGCCAACACACAATACAAATTAAATATACATTACATCATTACAGTCTTGCAGTATGTTATGGAAATTTGGAGAAGTTGAACATTATAACATCAACAATCAGAGCTGGCCAGAAATAATGACAGAAATGATGGTAACAGAATTGACAACCTACTGGAGACTGCAAAGAGGATTCACAGAGGCACCAAAATGGATACACTTAAATATTTTACCAAGAAGCAAGCAACTGTGACACTGAAGAGATGAGGCTCTTGCAGATTCTGCAGCAGGAAAAATATCTGCTTCTCCAATTACATACAATAAAAAAAAGAAGAAAACTTACAGAAATTAACAAAAGGATCCAAAAACTATTTCCCTACTCAAGATTTTGTATACATGTACACCAATGTACATGATTTACTCCAGTGACCTGACCAAAACAAAAATTTTCAAATTAGATTATGTTTTATGATAATAAATATTGTGTACTCAATACAAATCTTAGTTTTTAGTTTCGATTAATTCTTACTTTCAATCCTGATTAAGTTTAGGGTTTAGGGTTAGGGTACCTCAATCTTGATTAACTCCCTTTTAAGCTCAATTTCAATTACCTCCCCTAGGAAAAAAATCTTAATATAGGCAATAGTAATGGTGGAACAAACATTACTACTAATAATCAGTCAAAACAGTGGTCAATGGCAATGCACAATATGCCTCCATGCATCTATGAATCTATGTACGTCCACATCCTCTCCATCTCCAAATGCACGTCGAACTGACAGAGTGAGTTGTACAGAAATGTACAAGTTAATAATTACCTCTTCCACATCATCATCCAACTGTTCCAAGGGATCCACCTCCTTCACTAATTCCTGGAGCCGTCTCTTGTCTAGAACTTTTGGCCCATCTCCTGAGCTACTGCTTCCCATTGGTTGGGCTGTTGCTGCTGTCACCTGTGGTACTGATGTAGGCAATGTAGGACGAATTCCTATCTGAGGCTGACCAATATTCATCATAGGATTGCTGACAGTCATTCCAGGCCCAATGTTGGTGTTGTCAACAGGGAGCTTACTCATTACCTTGAGGAGAAAGAAACAACATTACCTCAGTTAAGAAGCAATGAATTTGGTGATACACCTTCATGAGGCTGTCTGGGGACATCATCCATGATGTCTAATCATTTTCTCATCTTCTTGTACATACAGATTTCAAAAATTTTAATATGTAATTATACATGGAGCCAATGTCCCATAGGCTCTCTGGGGACATAATCCATGATGTCTAATAACTTTCTCATTTTATGGTACATACTGAGATTCAAAAATTTTAATATGTAATTATACATAGAGCCAATGTCCCCATGGTTGTCTTAGCTGTAACAATGTGAACTTCCACCTGGTGTCCATTGCCAAAACTAAATGACATCAATTAAACATCATAGACATCCCTCATTAAAATACTGTTCATGGGATTCAGGCTTGTTCTGTAAGTGAGGAAACCTTATACTGAGGGATGTACCAAAAAGGCTGTGTCGGGATAATTCATTATTACACAAAACAGATTATTTCAAGATCAATGGTGCAAAAATATTTTAAATGGCAGCCTGGGGCAAATTAAAAATTTTGCTGGGCAAGTAAAATTTTGCATTGCTTGCCCAGAATTCTTTTTAGGATAAGAAGGAAAGGTCTGGATTATAGCTAAAGTTGGTGTAAATTTCAAGAAACATTCAGAATTTTCTATCCCTTAAATTAAGAAAAATCTATATAATGATGCTGTCACACCACACACTAAATTGGGAACCATATATGCCTTTTTACTGTAGTTAAATGTTTGCTGGATCAAGAGGGAATGACTTGAAATCCAAGGATGTAGCCATAGGTTTAAAGCTGTACCTGAATGCTTGGGAAAACATTTATATACAGCAAACTATGTACGGTTATTAATCTTACATGATAGTACTGAGTAATTTTAAACAAGAAAACAATATACCACTCCAAAATCAGAATGACTAACACTATACCACTCCACAATAAGAATCTTACTACCACATTTAAGACTTACTGGTCAGTCACTCAAATCTTAAATATCCTATCCACTGTTCAAAGCAAGTTATTACACATGTGCAACTAATCTTGTGACCTCGCCTTGCATTCTAGACTATTTCTTTTATGACATACTCCAATCCCTCTGAGGAAAAAAACCATACATTTGCCCATTTTCCATTAAGAAAAACCCATCAATGTCGCGTCCCTCTTGCCATACTATTGTCTGCAACTTGCATTAGACTGCTCTAAGTCAGTGTCAGTAAAACAAAACCGATACTTGCACAGCATGCCCATTTTCCCTTTTTGAATTCAGCTTTCTCCACAAAAAATGCACATGCTGAACCAGGAAAAATATGCCTGATTATGTAAGAAATAAGATGTACATCCTCTATGCAAATTTGGTTAACCCAATTTGCTTGTGTACTGATTGGCATCCAAACACAAAGAGTGTTGGTGATGATCACTTGTAGCTTACTGAAGAATTTTTTTACAGCTAAGTGTACCCCAACCCCATTGTTACTACTCTATTGTCTTAAACAGAAAACAGTGAAACCAACAAAGATTTTTTAAAAAATTCAACAAATAATTTATTCCCAAAAATACAAAGTGAAAATTCAAGAACTTACAGTATAGTAAATTAAATCCCATATAGTTCTATAAGTTCTATCACATATCCAAATGTACAGAGTTCCAACTGAATTCCAGTGTGGTGTTCCAAATAAATTCAAATAGTGACTGTGTTGATCTGCCTGTAATCTCAAACATACTAACGTGCCAATGACCTTGAGTGTGGTGATGAGTTAACAGTCTTCTGATGTATCAAAATAATATAATCTAAAATGTTCTTTTCTGAATTCACTATAATTCCAAATTAATGTTCCAGTCCAGGAATATTATTGAGTACTTCTTAATTCCAGTGAATAGTAATTTGAATAAATAAATCCACCCAAACTAAAAACTGAACACAACAATAAGACTGACTCTGCTTCAGATGTTAAGCCAGAAATGAGTCATTTTTTTATAAAAAGCTAAGACACAATAACAGAGCCATGATGTAGGTGAATCTCCTTTATAAAACATTCAAAGTTGTCAACAAGTTTAGGAATTTCCAAGTGAAAACTTTAATGTCCTTGTTACAACTCTATGGTCATAAACTTAGTAACAGAAAGAAGCAAACCAACAAGTTTTGTAAAACTTAACAAATAATTTAATTATCAAAATTACAAAATGAAAATTTAAGAGGAGCTGACAGTATTATGAACTGAATCCAAAATAATCCTAGTCCAAAAGAATCAAATGTTCCAAATGAAATTAAGATCCTCAAATGTACGTATCACAAGGACAATGTCCTAACTTCTTTGAATAATTCACAATGGTCCCAGAATAATGTTCTAGACTAATGAGCACTCTGTAATTCCAATGAATAATCCTAACAAATGTCTCCTCTCAAATTATCTCAACATAATATCAAACTGATCTGTAGACAGACTTTGACATATGATAAAAAAAAATTTGCAATAGGAATGAATCTAGAACTGGAATGAATAAGTTGCTCAGTTCTCTTCTGATATACATTTCTAAGCATCTACAAGGACTTTATGTCACAATACAGCCCACGTGCAAGACCTTAGTATTCAATTCACATGACCTAATCCATCCAATGGGAAATAACTTAATTCTTCTAAGAACCCACCTTACGTAAACCCAGCCAAAGGGAAATTACTGCAAACTTGTCAACAGGTTCAATATGTAGGTTGAACTGAACTTGTCAACACCTATTTATAACTTAATATCTGTAAAAATAGAATCTATATTTGTGGACTAAAAATTAACTAGGTATTATTTTGTTTATAGAAGACCATTAGAATTTACAGTCATGAAATAAAAAGTTACACAAATATAGATATACACAACACCATAACAGTAATAGTCCTAGACTCAGATTCAAATAAACATGTTTATCTCCATTGATAACGATTTGAAAATTTAATCCTCACTGAGAAATATTGGCTATATATTATGTTGCTGATGAAATAAATGTCATTGGTCAGGTACACATTTAAACTTGATTTTGGACAAGATCAAGCACAAAATACAGATGTACATAACATATAATCATTAAGAAAAGCCAACAAATAATACAAATTAAATCTACATAACAATATAAATAAAAAGTAAACAAAATAAAAAAAGGAGTTAAAACCATATGAAGTTACTAAAGTAGAGGCAAGTACTCTTAAAAGGCACATGGAAGGGGCCAGGAGATTTGTAGTGAAGCAGAGGGATGTACTCTCGGGGCCAGAAGAATTGAAATGAAGAGGGAGCCAGGAGATTTGTAGAAAGTTGAGGGAAGGACTCTTTAAAGACAGATGGAAGGGGCCAGGAGATTTGTAGCGAAGCAGAGGGATGTACTCTCGGGGCCAGAAGAATTGAAATGAAGAGGGAGCCAGGAGATTTGTAGAAAGTTGAGGGAAGGACTCTTTAAAGGCAGATGGATGGGATTAAGTGCTTGTAATTAAGCAGAGGGACTCTTGAAAAGCCAAGGTAAGGGAGTTTGAGGGCAGATGGGAGTGCACTGAAGGCAAAATGCAGCCCCCCCCCTTGTTTATCACTGACATGCCCTATTGAAAAAGGTAGAAACCCCTCTAATTTTCTAGTGATTGCTGCTGTTGTTATCAGAGGAGTAGGCATACATTAATTATTCCACAAACAAGAATTAATTTACCACTGTACTAGAAAGACCTTGCTTCATCTTGCACGTACATCTGGGTCACAGTTAACGTGTATTTAGAAATATATAGAAATGAATTCCTTTGTGAGTCTGTCCTGCAACTAATTTGAGGCATAAACGAAAACAAATTACTATGCTTCCACTCGGCACTGAGTAATACTCTTGTGCTTCTGAAGTACAGTGTGACCCCGCTATAGCATGCTCCGTTATAACATGAATTTGGATATAACACGGTTGTGGTGTGGCTCCCAAAATATACATATACTATTAATATAAATGTACTTTTCTCATACACAATTTTTTTTCTTTCTTAAACGTAAGAAGAGTAATGTGTAAAAAGTTTATCATTTTTGGGGAAGAGATCATGTATGTATTCTAATATAAGATGATCGTGGCATGGCTCCTGCAATTTCATATGAATGTATTTTTATCGTACTTGAAAAAAGTCTTTTCTTAAAAGTATGGAAAATAGAGTGTAAAAAGTTTATTCAGGGATAACACTGGGCTTTGCCACTGTCACAAATAATGATTTGTATTCCTTACTGGCCAAAAAATATACCACCTGGCAATTTTTTCCCTGACATTATTGATTGTTTAAACTTGTATATACAACCTTGGGTTTCAAGTGAAGAAATTCAGAGGCACCATGAAAGGAAGCCGCAAACTTGATATTAAATGCACTGGAATTTATTTGTTGTTAGATAACAAATTCTTTGTTCATCATACACCACTCCCTCGATAACTCGCGCATAATGGGGTCCACAAACATAGACCACGCTATAAGTGAGGGCACGAGTTAGCGAGGGACCTCCAAAAATTGAAAAAAATCGCTTGCACATCGAGAAAACAGCCGGGGGGGGGGGGGTCGGGTTAGGGAACTTCGCTGTTTAATGACTGAATCCTCATTTTACATTCATGTCGATAATAATTTTTAATAATGCACTTTTTCTAATGAAGTTGTTATTCTGTTTAAATAACATTTATTTTCAAAATGTCCAACATGTGAAAGATCGTTTCAACTGGTTTCAACAACCATTACGTTTACACGACAAACTTGTGTGTATTACGTCACTGCTTTTTGTTTTCTTGATGAGTCTGGTTCCCCAAGTGGTATGGCATTGTATCCTACCAAATTGGGAGTGAAAAGAGCAGGGAACTAGACTAACTGTTGATACACCACCAAACAAGATTCCTTTTGTTCAAAAAGCAAGCAAAATTAACGTGACACAATCGTCTACGTCGAATCTCAATTTTTGTGCTGTTCAATTAGTACAGTATTGATATCGTGATTTCACTGGAAGTAATAATGAAACTTTTATCATTCTTGAGGATATCTCAAAGTGCCAGTTCAAGAATTCTCTGAAACTTGCTTGCCCACAATGGTCCGTATCTGTAAAACCAAGTTCTTTATTTTACGAAGTATAGTATTCTTTTCGCTTGGTTGCCGTGCTGTCTTTGATCACAGTTACCAATGAGTCAGTTAATTTAAGGTAGTTTATGTTACATACACAATAACATTTATAACAGTGTTCAATTGATCAACTGTAGTAAGTTCAACCAACATACGACTGGGGCAGCTAGATTTTAAGTTTGTAGGATTTTCATGCCTTTTAACTTTTCCTTTATTTCATCTCCATTATTTGATTCAAAAGACATAATTAACGTGATATTACAAAGGAGGCCAGCTTTTCATTCAGTGCAACAATGCAACAAATACTTCTGCAAGTCAGTTATCAAAGCACGGTCGGCGCCTAAATAGGTTCTCAGAGAAATGCTCGTGGATATAGCCGTTATGGTAGATTGACACATTTTACGTTTAATTACAAGAGGACACATTGCATTTATGACGATTACACTTAAAAGGAACTAGAAGATAGAACTAGAACACAAATTTCAATTGATAAAAAATTATTTAATTTGTATTTATTTATTAAAGTACTGCCTCCACTCGGCGTGACATTTTCATTGATCGAAATTTCCTTACATATTGTTAATTGCGGTGTGCTAGGAATGTCACTTGGAAAGAAAATGTAAAAAAACTGTATGACTTATTTTTAAATTTGGTATTTCATAATGTTGATTAACGTTTCCGGGTCCTATCTACCGTTTTTGACGATAAAACGAGTGATATATCAAAGTTTTTGTAGCTAATTTTGATCGCGATTTCCATAAAGTTCATAAAATAGGGATCTATTTTTGGGGTAATTTCTGGTTTTAAAAAATGGGATCCATGCCTGACCCCGCGTTATAAGCGGGTTCGCGAGTTATCAGGGCGTGAGTTATTGAGGGAGTGGTGTATTAACAAACCATCTTAACAGTGCATTGTTATATCATAATCCACTTATTCTGACATCTGGCCTGAGTACTGAATGCTGTGAGATCTCATTACTTTTTTTAAAAAACATTTCTGGTAGCGGAGATCAACTGCATGAGGTACTATCTCATAATGCATCTTTCGGACAAAATAGTGTCGGATTATCAGCTGCTTGGTAGTAATTAATATATTTATTTTGACTGACCCCTGTATGTGGATGGTAAGTAAAATTCCTCTTCTTTACACTCATAGAATTAAATCCTTCAGAACACTCGTATTTTCTGTAGTAATCCCTGTCAGAACAGAAAAGACCACCTGTGTATTCACTGTCTGTTGGCCTTTTTCTAAAAACTTTCTGATGCATGCGTGGAAGGCAGCATTACTCCGCCACCAGAAATGTCATGGAAAAGAAAAAACAAAAACAAAAGAACAAAATAAAATATGGAGATCTACTTGTTGGTCTATCTATGCTACAACAGACCAACTTATGAAGGCAGGACAAGTACGTAACTGTGCTACAAACGAAGGCTAATTCCTTTTGTTTTGAAATTGTAAACAGAAAAAAAGTTTTGCTGAAACTTCAAAGAAAACTGATCCCCTCTGAAGCACCAATCATACTGTATAAATATTAAGCAAATGAAAAAAAGTCGGTCTCAATAAATGTTCAACAATTATTTGATGTTGCCGACACAATAAGAAACTGACATTTGTTTGGTCTTCCAAAGCTGTCCTTTACTGGTAACTTCAATAACACATGCACCCTTCATCAGAAAAAGCCAACCACAATCTTCAATAAAAGCAAATAACCTTTCATCAAAGGACATCAGCACCAAACTTAAATAAAAGCAATGGAATCTTATAGATTGTTTCATTTTCCAAAATGACTGGAACATGTTTATTGTGCCCTAAACATTTCATTTTTGCAGGAAAAAAATTATGCTTATGGTTGCTACCAACGGCGGCATAGAACGCCAATTAAAAGTCCAGTCTTTTGAAACCACAGATATATGGCTGTCAAGTTAAATGAAGATGGAGTATCTTGCAAAGATGTTTGTTAAACTTTTTAATTTGTTCAAGTTTTCATTTCCCTATCAATAGCCTCATCCCCTGGGTAGCTTCGGCAAAATGATCCAGCTGACCAAACTCTAGGCCAATTTAAGTACATGTACATGTAGCATGTAAACGGCTATAGCCTTGTGCGAAGTGCGACAAGTGTAGTGAATTGTTAAGTGACAATCAAACATAGATCAAAAGAGGATTATCATTTTTTTCCTAATGGGATGTGAGTCATATATGAAGCTTATAAGATGTGATCTATACTCAAATGGATTTATTACATACAAGCACAGTACTTAACGGATTATGGATTGTACAACACAAATGTAAGTTGTCAATATACAAGTGTTTCTCAGACTAGTTTGTCTTCAATTAATCAAAAGCACATATTTTTGTGCCCACTTAATCACCTCCCCCTCAGTCCACCATATTTTAGGTAAATGCATCATTTTCTTCAGCTAACTGACTTGGTTGGTTATAACACAGTTCGGTCTATAACACAGTTGTGTTCTATGGACCCTAACTACTGTGTTACAGCGGGGTCACACTGTACATAATATCTGGTGAAAATGAGGATGGTTAAAATTTCATAAATTTGGTAAACTGCAAAATGGCACCTCACACTAAACTCAAATAGTTTCTTAAAAAGAGTCATCAGATGATGCCAATCTAGTCAACAAGAATTTTGTGAATCACTGTTTTGTCTACTCCACTGTCACTTGATCCTTGCCCAGGAAAGGAATAGGAGGCTACTTTGATCTAATGTTGCAAGCAGTAAGTATTATTCCTCACAAAATGTGATGATGACAACAACAACAATCCCTCTTGGAAAATAAATAATTCTGCCTAGTGTAAGCTATGCTGGAAAGATAAAAACAATCTCAAAATGCTCATACTGTATGCTGCTGTGTTGGTTGTTGCTGGTGGTCCATTGTTATGAACGTTGTCCCGGCAGCAGATGTGCTCCCCGTCAGTGTCACAATATTGGTGCTTACTGGGGGTGTGTTCATTCTTCCATCATGTCTATAATATATAAGGATTCTAGTTAACTTGCAATATCAGAAAAAATAAGAGTCCCTTGAAGGAACTCATGCTCTACGATCTGAAAAGAATTTACGGGCAATTCTTCTTCTTAACTACTGGCTGCCAATTTCCAATATTCTTGGGAGATATGATTTTCAAATTAGCCATTAGCAACTATGGAAGCCATATTGACTTTAAGATTGATACCATTTTCATTTAGGACAAAGAAAACATAATCAGCAGACTTCTTCTATAAATCCCATGAGAATACGAAAATCCATTTAGGAGAATTAGTGTAATATGTTCATTTTTGTTGCAGCTATCTGAGGTCTGATCAGTACTATTGTCACTGAGAAAAAAACAAAACAACAGAGATCACAATTATTCTTCTAGTGAAACCCTGTATTAATGTGACTTTCCATTTAGGAGGGGTAGCAATAACCAATTTTTCAAGATGGCTGCCAAGATAGTGATACTTGACGTTTTGTGTGTACCATTTTCGTTAAGTACCAAGTAGACATCATAAAATGTTTTCCGGTGAAAAGCCAATGTTGAAATAACTATCTATCTGGAGGAGAAGAATCAATAAGATTTCCAAGATGGCCACTATTTCCTACAGACTACAAGAAAATGTGATGTAGTCCAACCCAGCTTTTTCAGCTTATTAATTTGCAAATGGATTTTATGAAAGGTTGAAAGACACAACCTCAATTCATGCATATATCTTTTCTTATATTTCATCTTGATTTGGAAATGTAAGTGCATTTACACATCATAAATTAAATATTCATTGTTGTTATAAATTTAATACTAATACAGTCCATCCAGTCCTGATTATTTAATGCTCTGCACCTTTACTGTTATCAAGAAACTTCCAGACAGAAATTTTTTATCGCTACGGACTTTTACAATGGTGGCCAGGTACTAAACTGGGTCAAAGAAAGAGTACGTCAGATCTTATCTTCACAATATAGGGTCATACAAATTATTTTCAACATGTGTAGCCTTTATATTGACATCACAGCATACAACAGTCAGTCCGGCTTGTACTGGATCACACCTTTAGGTTGACCACATCCCAAAACGTCCATGTACTTTAACATTTAGTTTTACCGTGTTTGTTAGGGATGTAAATAATTACCTTCCAAAGGAAATATGGATGAATCAGGATCCAAATCGCCGTTTCAGGGTATGTGTATTCAAATTCTAAAACATAACACTGTTACTGAAATAGTCGGTACTGAATGCATACATGACCTGTACAACTTTTACGAGAGTACAAAATAAAAATGGCTGTGTCCTACCAAATCTTTTCTCTAAGTTATTTAATTTATGAATACATTCCATAGCTATGTTTTTAAGGTATGTTGCATTTATTACAAAGAAAAAAATAGCTAATATACATAATTATCATGGGTAAATGTTGGTATTAAATTATTTACCAGTTGGTATTAGATTATTCACCAGTCGGTTATCATATTATTTACCGGTAGCTATGCTCAAGCAAGGTGGGGATAATTCTAATATGCTTTTGGAAATTAACATTAGACTCAGAGAACAAAAAAGGTCTTTTCTGGCACCATACTGTGATCATGTGATAATGTTTTGCAAGGAATTATTGATATTTATGCAAAGCAGATACTCCAAATCTATGTATTTGGCCTCATTATAATTTTAGCACATGTTTCAAGGAAAGTAAATGAATGACAGAATTTTCAAATTACATATGATTCTCTTAATCAGCTAAACACGTGTTCCGCACATGTATTTTTAGAATGAGCAGCATCTTAAACCTTTTTAAACATATTTTTGAAAATTTTAACTGAAGTGCCTTGCTTGAAATTTAATTTTCAATAAAGAATGTAAGACAATCATTCAAGACAGAAGAAGCACAGACAGACAACATGTCATAAGTGGTACCCGAATAAAATATAGCACTGCTGCACAATTGCTGCTAAAGATGCGCCAGAAACAGTAAATTTTGGTGTATCATGTATGCATTTGGTGGCACACATGAAAGAAACATTGAAGAAAACAGCCAAGTCCATTTTTTTTCTATTTGAAACTTGCCAATGCCAAATTTTGACATGAAATAAATGCCATCTCTGATTATTTGGTGTACCAAAGACTGCACCATGGACATTTCCATCCCAGATGTGGCTCCTATTCAAAACTAGTCTCATGCATCATTTAAGATGATTCTTTAAAAATTAATAAGCTATCTCAGAAACTTATATTTCGAAAGTAAAAGACAATTAAATTTATTGTAAAGATATGATTTCCTTTAGTTCTTAGAGAAAACAAATTTTTCCAGTTGGTGATGTCATTCTTATGGACTCAGAAATAAGTTAAAGTTCAAAAGTATATAAACTTCTGGGCCAAAATCGATACACCAAATAACAACTTCATAAATTTTTAATCACGAGATATGTAATTTTAAAAGAACCAATCACTAGCTTACATGGCATCAACTTCTCGGATGCTACTTTGTTGGCTGTGGTAGCACCAGCATACAGAGTTACAAATAAGACTTAACCCCTTTGCCATCTTGACAAAGTGTCGTGAAGTATGGGTTGTTTTCACGTGACGTTGCAGAAAATGTGTATGCATAGAGCCGCCATTTTGAGTCTCAAGCCATTGACAACAGGTGTAACGACAAGCGTGTTTTCCATAATGCCGATTTGTGGTATTGTCGGGTGTTCCAACCGCAAAGGTGTACAAAAAGATGTAAGCTTCTTTAAAGTACCGAAAATTTTGACTGATCAGGGTGAAGAAACAATGAAATTATCGGAAGAAAGACGTTGTTTATGGAAGGCGGCTATCAACAGAAAGGACATTGAAACTGAAGAGAGATGGGAACGAATGCTTGTTTGCTCTAAACATTTCGTCAGAGGTATGTTAAAATTATTTTTCAGTTGCGTTATAATGTATGTTTAGCTTGATTTTTACAGACATTTTAATCCAAGCTGTAATACTAACTGATAATCTTGGTTCTCAAGTCCCAGTGCAAGCAGCAGGGACCAGTCGTTTTGGATAAAAAAAAATTACATGACAATGTTATATTTTTTATTAAGAATATCAGGATTATATATTGACAGTTCTAGTCATTTTCTGTTGACATATGATGACCTTTTTCTTGACTTGCATAATACATTATTTAATTCTTTTGAATGAAGTCACTATCTCAGTGGCTTTCCTTTTCTTGTTACAGGTGTTAAAGCATATTTGTATGACAGAACAAGTCCATCATGGTTGCCAACTCTAGATCTTGGTTTCACAGAAATGACTTCACCTGCAATACGAGCAGCTCATGAGAGATTTAATCTGGTCAGCCAGCAGAAACACAAATGAAAGATTTCAGATGCAATATCATCTCTATTAACACTGAAAAAGAGGTGCATAGAATTCGGGGACAATAATGCCAGTGGCATATCAGAATGTGCTGAGAATACAGATAAACAGAATGACAGTACATGTAATGATCACAAAGTAATGGAACATGCATCATTTCAGCCTGCATATCATGATGAAGAAATATCATAGGCAATGCGCATACAAACTGACTTGACCGTCAAAGCAATGAAACAACTAGAAGATGATAACAAGTCCAGACTTATTGAGGGCAAAGAAAATGAACAGTTTGATTTTAAAGGACTATACAACCTTCTATCTTATGTTGACAATTCTGAACAAGTAGCATTTTACACGGGATTGCCCAATTATGGTGTATTAAACTAGTCTTTAATTTAATAGAGGGACATATGAGTAACAACAGTAAGAGTCTGTCAAAAGAAAATGAATTTCTATTGCGTCTTGTGAAACTTCGAATGAATTATCTTTTCCAAGACATAGCCAATCATTTGACCGTTTCCTTACCTACTGTGCAAAGAAGTTTTCACAATACTCTGGATGTACTCTACATTAGACTAGGCTTTCTAGTGCAATGGCCAAATCAAGAACGCTTGAGGGAAACAATGCCTCTGTGTTTCAGAAAAGAGTTTGGTGAGAAAGTTGATGTTGTGCTAGACTGTTTTGAATTATTTACAGAGAAGCCAAGCGGTGTTCTGAACAAAGTGTAGACATATTCCAATTACAAACATAACCAGACTGTAAAATATCTAATAGGTATTGCCCCTCAAGGTGTTGTTACATTTATTTCTGATGGATGGTGAGGTAGAACCTCTGACAAGTATATAACAGAAAAATCAGGAGTTTTCAACAATCTATTACCAGGTGACATAGTGATGGTTGACCGAGGCTTCAACATAGAAGATGATGTGCGCTTTTATCAAGCTGAATTAGCCATCCCTACCTTTACACGAGGAAAAGCACAGTTACATCCACTAGAAGTTGAGAAAACTAGAAAAATTGCATCAGTTCCAGTTCATGTGGAACGTGTTATTGGTCTCATGTTGCGAAAATTCAGAATTTTTGAGGGCATCATCCCCATTGAGTTTATTAAGTTGAAACATGGAGAGAGTGTTCCAACTATTGACAAGATTGTTAAAGTGACATGCTGTTTAACAAATTTGTGTCCTTCAGTTGTTCCATTTGAGTGAAAGAGTGCAAAGTTTATTGAGCACACCATTATGTGTACACTGAATGTTATTGTCACACATATGTAACATGTAACTTTGCAAATAAAGTGTACCATACTAATACTTTTTCTATTCCATTTATGTTTATAATTTGTTGAATGTCAAAATAGTTATGGCCAGTAAGTGTAACAAGAAATCTATAGGCGCAATTTATGGTTTGAAGATATATTTGATTAACTTGTTTCCTAAGATTTCTTTATCATATTTCAAAGATACAACAGAGACATCATTGCACATATTATTGATTTATTGATTTGTGAATAATGTAACAAATGATAATGTACAATATTGATCAATTTCTAATCTACATAACACTGCTTTATCAGATATTTGGCATCATCAACATTATAAACTACTATTTCCATTATAAAATATACAATATATTAGCACTTTTAAAAGCATAACATGGTGGGCACTGGCAAATATATTCATCATTTGCACTCACCACAATACCATTTTCCTTTTGGCACATATTTTAGTTTTATACAACTGGTATGAAACCATACCTTTGGGCAATTTTCACTTTCACACATTATCATCTTTCTTCCATCATCATCACCACCACAAATGCAGTACTTTCTGTCACTGAGTGGAGATAGTTTTGTTTTCTTCACCAGTAACTGCATTTGGGCTAAGGACTTGTCTCTGTGAAAAATATTTACATGGGAATCCATATCTTTTAGTCGTTTATATGGTGTCCCAAATTTAGCTGAAGTAGGAAACATCCAGTATGCAGGTACATCAGTCACTGTAGCTTCTTTGCATATTCTCACGCCTGTCTCCAAGGCAAACAAAACTGCGGCAACATGAATACAACATTCCTCCAGTCCTGCCATGCATGTGCAATGTGCTGATTCCACACTCCCATCTGTGGCAACAATAACCCATGGCTCTAGAGGTTTCTCTCTGACTCGCATAGAGTGGGTCACCTGGAATATAGAATGAAGGAAACATTACAACATATAATATATAATGTTCAATATTGCGTCAGTACTCTAGCATTTTGTACATGTCGAATGTATCCATACATGTACGTGTGGAATGTTTACATGTACTATCAATCAATCCCATTATTAAACGTGTGGTTACAGCAAATTCACAGAGGGATGAATGGTTCAAATAAAATTGAAAATGCTATTGTTATTTTAACTGATTTTAACTCTGTATTTCTGTCATCACAAACAAGCTACTGCAGTAATAAAATGGAGTTAACTGAAGTTACATTATGAAAAGAGAGAAAGAAAACAAAACGGAAGTGTAAGTACCTTTGCTCTCAACAAATGAACCCCATTAATTTCTTTGTGCAGTATTTCTTGGATCCAGCCATCTTGGAAAAGCTTGTATGCATCAAGAGACTTGTATTTCTTCAACTGATCCTTGGTGTATGCTGATTGTTGAAAAATAAAACAATGAACATCTACATAGCTGACCTCAGGCCATTTCATCCGATCGTCGCTAAAAGCTTCAGCAGGCAGTTTACATGGATCAATCTGTATTTTAGCAGTTTTCTGGATGTATCTCTCACGAACATCACCCACAAGTGAATCAAGATAATTAGTATGGATCATAGCTTTCCTTGTTGTCTTCTCCATCATAACTATCAAGGTCAACTATCGATTTGTTGGGGTGGTGTTTGTTTAATCGCACTGCATTTTGGGAAACTGTGCACTTTAGCATACAGACGTCAGTGAAAAGAACCCATAGTCTCAGTTTTTAATTTACTACTCAGTTTTTAGGAACAAGGATGCTTGACATTGGAACAATGGAAAGTAACACACATTTTTTCTTTTTATCTGACCAGATTGTGCTTCATTTTGGGAGTAAATAAAAGTGATGTGAATTCTAATGCACAGTCAGAGATGATTTACCCCAAATTATCGTACATAATATATAATCTGAATACGTTTTAAAATGTTTTATCTTTTCTTTTATTTACTTAACAAATGTATGAATACATTAACATTCGTTTAGTTTAAGGTACTGTAAGAAATGTTTACACGTTTTACATATTTGCAAATTCGCCTCTGCTGAGGAGAAAACTGGTGATCTCCAAAAAGTCGTAACTTCTTAGGACATCATTAGATTTTAACTTTTGCACAGCTTCTGGCGTAATATCTAAGGTTTAAGGTTTTACGTTGGAAATATATAAACATGTAATAATGAGACCATGATACCTCCCACCCAAAGTTAATATTACTCCTTGAAAATGCATTTTTCAAAATACCTTGAGCATAGCCTGCAACAGTGACAGATCACAGGCGCTTGCCAAGATCAACTTGATCAAGCTCCGGAGTTTGGTGCGTGTTTAAAATGCGAACTGTGAGTCTTCTGTGAAATGAACTGCACTGGTCAGCAAAGCAATCAACAATATGCAAAACAAAATGATGACGATTTATGAAAGTTGAAGAAACTATTCTGCTCGGGAGCTGCAAGTAAGCCTTTCATTTAAGCACAGTCTCGTTAATCGCAAATGAATCTTTCAGTGCAGTAACGACATTTCGAGTTGGGAATTAAAAACAATTATTGAATCTATCAATTAATTATTATAATTTAATGATTGTGAACATTTTGAAATAATACTACCAAAGTATCTGAATCTCTCTGAGGCAATTAAGCGGTTGTCGTACATCAAACGTAATTCAACGTCGTTTTCATGTTCATGAATATTAGACTGCTCAGATTCATATTTTGCGTCTTAATGATGTTGATAAATTGTCGACAGTCGGCAAATGTTGCTTCTCGTGTTCAGAATGATTGATATGGCCTGACATGGATGATAAGAAAAAGCAAGATAATTTAAATTCAGCTTCAGTTAGTTTTGTATCTTTTTCTTCCATTTTGTCATTTAGATAAATTTTACATACTATAAAACGGGAGACACAATTTGACTCTGCTCATAGTGTAACCTTTTTTCGAGTCATTCTGTACCATAATAATAATAATAATAATAATAATAATAATAATAAGGACATTACTTTATATCCTCGCGGTATCGGTTTCGGAGCCCTTAAGAACAAATTGCTGAATAATTCGTAAACAATGTAAAGTTCATTTACACTTTGAATCATCATTATACCTGTACCAAAATTCAAAACTTAAAACTATTCATGGCTGCAGACATTTGTCCTGTGACAATTTATTATGAATACCATGTTTTGCATTCATTGTTTGTAACGTCATCAGTTTCGGAGTGGTTGATCACAGTGCCACTCGCAGTCATCGTAGAGAAGAGAAAATGTATGATCACTGGAAATGGCAATAATGGCGAATATTAACCAAAATAATCTTGATATGAATCAATATTTTCTTCTCCTTAACATCTGCGTATGTTTTTGTTAAAGCTTTTTGGTCATAACAACGATGCAGTTTTCTACCATTCTGAAAATCATGCAAACAGCATGTAATGCATTTATGTCATGGTTAGAAATACTAATTTTTTAATACTGTTTTGTTTCTAAAATTGCATAAATGTTAATGTACCGAAATATTAATATTTATCTTTTAAAAAATTGATTTCGCTATATTAGATTACATTTTTTCTTTATTCAGTACTGGAAATAAGGAAAGAAAAAAAGCAGAAATTGTCATTATTTCAGTAGCGAAATTGATAATTATTTCATTAATGAATGGGTTTCTATAGGGAAAACTACATGGGCATAGACAAGATGTCACCTGATTCTATTTATTAGACAGTCGACAACAAACAAGTTGCATCAAGGATTTCAATTCTCTGACATTATTGAAAAATAAATGTACACCACTCCCTCGATAACTCGCGCACAACGGGGTCCACAAACATAGACCATGCTATAAGCGAGGGCGCGAGTTACCGAGGGACCTCCAGAAATTGAAACAAATTGCTTGCACATCGAGAAAACAGCAGGGGGTGGGTAGTGGGTGTCGGGGTTAGGGAACTTCGCTGTTAATGACTGAATCCTCATTTTACATTCACGTCGATAATAATTTTTAATATCGCACTTTTTCTAATGAAGTTGTTCATTATCCTGTTTAAATAACATTTATTTTCAAAATGTCCAACATGTGAAAGATCGTTCCAACTGGTTTCAACAACCATTATGTTTACACGAAAATGTGTGTATTACGTCACTGCTTTTTGTTTTCTTGATGAGTCTGGTTCCCAAGTGGTATGGCATTGTATCCTACCAAATTGGGAGTGAAAAGAGCAGGGAACTAGACTAACTGTTGATACACCACCAAACAAGATTCCTTCTGTTCAAAAAGCATGCGAAATTTTCGTGAGACAATCGTCTGCGTCGAATCTCAATTTTTGTGCTGTTCAATTAGTACAGTATTGATATCGTGATTTCATTGGAAGTAATAATGAAACTTTTTATCATTCTTGAGGATATCTCAAAGTGCCAGTTCAAGAATTCTCTGAAACTTGCTTGCCTACAATGGTCCGTATTTGTGAAGCCAAGTTCTTTATTTTACAAAGTATAGTATTCTTTTCACTTGGTTGCCGTGCTATCTTTGATCACAGTTACCAATGAGTCTGTTAGTTTAAGGTAGTTTATGTTACATACACTATAACATTTATAACAGTGTTCAATTGATCAACTGAAGTGAGTTCACCCGACGTATGACTGGGGCAGCTAGATTTGAAGTTTGTAGGATTTTCGTGCCTTTTAACTTTTCTTTTATTTCACCTCCATTATTTGATTCAAAAGACATAATTAACGTGATAATACAGAGGAGGACAGCTTTTCATTCAGTGCAACAATGCAACAAATACTTCTGCAAGTCAGTTATCAAAACACAGTCGGCACCTAAATAGGTTCTCAGAGAAGTGCTCGCGGGCATAGCTGTTACAGTAGATTGACACATTTTACGTTTAATTACAAGAGGACACATTGCATTTATGATGATTACACTTAAAAGGAGCTAGAAGATAGAACTAGAACACAAATTTCAATTGATAAAAAAATTATTTAATTGGTATTTATTTATTAAAGTACTGCCTCCACTCGGTGTAAGTGACATTTTCATTGATCGAAATTTCCTTACATATTGTTAATTGCGGTGTGCTAGGAATGTCACTTGGAGAGAAAATGTAAAAGATTGTATGACTTATTTTTAAATTTGGTATTTCATAATGTTGATTAAAATTTCCAGGTCCTATCTACCGTTTTTGACGATAAAACGAGTGATATATCAAAGTTTTTGTAGCTAATTTTGATCACGATTTCCATAAAGTTCATAAAATAGGGATCTATTTTTGGGGTAATTTCTGGTTTTAAAAAATGGGATCCACGCCTGACCCCGTGTTATAAGCGGGTTCGCGAGTTATCAGGGCGCGAGTTATCGAGGGAGTGGTGTATTTTGAAAGGGTATAAAAGTGTATTAGCAGTTGGATGTTTTTTGGTCATTGTTATGCATAATGTGTATACACTTACAGGATTTAGACAAGCTCTAAGTATTTTCTTTGCTTGCAGCAAAGCGTGACATAGCTGTCAAGAAAACTTCTGAAAATTGCATCTTCAGTTGCATGTTATCATGTGATATCAATGAAATAAAAGGGTTGCTCTGAAATACATAATGCTCCAAAACTGATGTCATGACAATATAACTTGTTTTGATGATTACCTTTGTTTATTCATTTTATCAGTATCAGGCAACCTGGTTTCAAGAAGGTTAATTACCTGTGTGACAGCACTCACTGGTTGTTCGTATGTGCAGTTTTCTTTTTATGTATCCGATAATAACCTTGCAGGTTTTGTTAATTTGACCACGTAGATCTCTGGTATTTTTTTTCTGACATTACTGGTGGCAGAGACCAACCGGGCCAGGCCCTATTTCATACTGAAGCTTTCACCCTCCAATCAGTTCTGACTATCTGATGCTCGCTAGTAATTAATAAATTTATTTCATCTGACCTTTGTAAGCAGATGGTAAGTAAAATCCCTCTTCTTTTTATCCGTAGCATTAAATTCTTCAGAACAGTTTTTGTACTAATCTCTGTCAGAAAAGAACACCTGTGTATCCATCATTTTACTAACTTTTTCCAAATTGTTGACAAAAAGTGGAGATTTACTTGTTGATCCATTGTTAATTATGTTCCACTCTTTTTTTCACCAAATGCTTTGTTCAGCTCTGGACTCTTTTGATGTATGACAAAATTTCAGTTGAAAAGTTTGCCTTCCCTTGCATAGGTACAAGTATAGAATATAAAAAATGCATGTAACAGTTTGTATCATTAATTACAAGCTTTACATTAATAAAAATGCTGTTCTGAATTTAGTCAAATAATACATAAATAACTGTATACCTACCAGTGTTTGCAGCAAGCACTATTATTATTGTTGTTATTATTTATAAGACAGCACCAGTTTGGTATCTTAGCACAAATTTTTCACGTTTCTCAGATTGCATGCTTCCAGACATGGCAGAAGAGAGAAGTGACTTTTTTCCTGTTATTGGAGTCCACAGTGGTCTCTGGCCCTTTTATTAGTTAAATATTTAAATTATTTTTTGTTATTGTTAATAATAATAATAATAATAATCATTATTATTATTATTATTATTATTATTATTATTATTATTATTATTATATCATCATTTTGGTATTTTGATACAAATTTATCAACTTTCTCAGATTTGCCATTGCCAGAAGAGAGAGGTGACTTTTTCAAGTTTTGGGAGTCCATATTGGTTTCCTTGTTTCTTTTGGTATTGCGATGGGTAGAGACTGCTACAAAACAAGTTCTGCAGAATTTTATTTTCACCAATGGGATTGTTATATTATATCCTTGCCCATGATTGTTTGAGCTTGGAGATAGAACTCTCAACCACGGTAAATTCTTTCTGATTAACTTGCTGCTTTTCAACTCATGACTTTATATGAATACATGTGCACTCTTGTTGTGAGATAATTAAGCCTTTACTGAGTGAAATGTGTTTTGAAAGATTATGTAGGCCAGATTGTTAAATTTATTTTTAAAGGTTCCATTGTGATTTAATTTTAATATAGTGTCTATTTGGAGGTATATGGGTAGCATATGTTACTTTTTCATTTACTTGGTCTCCTTTTATAATAAAAATACAAGATTTGTCAAAGTTGAGTGACAACAACTGATCAGTCCTGGCAAATGTTCCTTTATCTTGTTATAATAAAAATACAAGATTTGTCAAAGTTGAGTGACAACAACTGATCAGTCCTGGCAAATGTTCCTTTATCTTGTTATAATAAAAATACAAGATTTGTCAAAGTTGAGTGACAACAACTGATCAGTCCTGGCAAATGTTCCTTTATCTTGTTCTTGACACCTTTGGACTTTTTAATTGCTGTCGAGTACATTTGCCTGAAGGTTTTGGTTAATGTGGTTTTTGTGCATATATTTCCAGAACAGTATTTTGTATTTTGTTCATACCTGGGATGAATCATTTTGAAGTGAAGGCAATTAATTCTTCCAGATGCTGATTTGCATTTTGAACTTAGGTTCAATTTTTGTTAAGGTTTTTTGTTACAGATTTTAATTTGCTTAATTTTCCTACATCTCTTGATGGATTCCATTTATATTTTGGATGAATGATTACACTGCAAAGGCATTTTATTTTGTGACTCTTCTTCACCCCTTTGATCCTTGGGCAGAGGTGGCAGTCATGGAAAATTGTATTAAGATTTTGGTGAAAGTTTTTATTTACTTATATTTACTGACTCACATGATTAATTCTGTCCATTCCTGGGATGAATCAAGCTGGACTATTCATTCTGCAACACATTCTTCAGTCTACTGACATTGGGGTCAAGGTAACATGTTTTAAGGCAATTTATCAATTGAGTTTGCTGCATTGAGTCCATAACCTTCTTGGTTCTTTTTACTTCATCTTCTGTATACTCAAGGTTCACAGAATGGAAGTTTTGTAAATATGAACTTGTACACTGCAGTGCTCTAAAAAAGCACAAAAGTAAATAAATAAATAAGTCAGAAAAGTAAATAAATAAATAAAATAACTTCTAGTATTATCTGGAGACTAGGTATAAGCAAGAACAACAGTATTTATTGTCAGCTATTTGTTTATTTACATGTAATTTGAACTACACATGCATATATGAAAATTTATTTATTAGAAGAATGAATTTACAGTTAATTATGTGCATCCCTTGTTCCTAGTTAATCGACCTCAAAGCTGAGTTATACAGAAAGCAAGAAGAGTTTAAGAGACAGAAGCTTCAGAGTCAGAATTCTTCATATGTTAAAGGGAAACCTTCCTCATCTGAAAAGGTATGCAGTTTACATTAGTTTATTAATTGGCAGGTAGACTTCTTTAATGGTAAGATATGCTCCAGTTTACATCAGTTGAGTAATTAGAATGTAGACTTCTTTTAGGGTAAGATCTGATCCAGTTTACATTGGCTTAATACTTAGCTAGTAGACTTCTTTTATGGTACTGTTAGTAGAACTTTGATAGTGATGTCATGAACATTTATTGAATTTTTGTTAAAATTCTTTTGCTGTTGATCAGTATCATGATGTAAACTATGTTTAATCAAGACAGTATCGTGGTGTAAACTCTGTCTAATCAAGACAGTATCTTGGTGTAAACTATGTCAGATCCAGTACAGTATGTACCAGGGTGTAAACTATGTCCAATCCAATACAGTATCATGATATAAACTATGTTAGATTCAGTACAGTGTCATGATGTAAACTATGTCCAATTTAATACAGTGTCATGATATAAACTATGTCAGATCCAGTACAGTATGTACCAGGGTGTAAACTATGTCCAGTCCAATACAGTATCATGATGTAAACTATGTCAGATATAATACAATATCATGGTGTAAACTATGTCACAGATCCAATAAAATATCATGGTGTAAACTGTGTCACAGATCCAGGATAATATCATGGTGTAAACTATGTCACAGATCCAGTATAATATCAGGGTGTAAACTGTGTCACAGATTCAGTAAAATATCATGGTGTAAACTGTGTCACAGATCCAATAAAATATCATGGTGTAAACTATGTCAGATCCAATACAGTATCATGATGTAAACTATATCAGATCCAATACAGTATCATGATGTAAACTATATCAGATCCAATACAGTATCATGATGTAAACTATATCAGATCCAATACAGTATCATGATGTAAACCAATACAGTATCATGATGTAAACTATATCAGATACAGTACAGTAGATATGATACAATATCATGGTGTAAACTGTGTCACAGATCCAGTACAGTATCATAGTGTAAACTATGTCACAGATCCAATACAGTATGTACCAGGGCATAAACTATGTCCAATCCAATACAGTATCATGATGTAAACTATGTCAGATACAGTACAGTAGATATAATACAATATCATGGTGTAAACTATGTCACAGATCCAGTATAATATCATGGTGTAAACTGTGTCACAGATCCAGTACAGTATCATGGTGTAAACTATGTCACAGATCCAATAAAATATCATGGTGTAAACTATGTCACAGATCCAGTATAATATCATGGTGTAAACTGTGTCACAGATCCAGTACAGTATCATGGTGTAAACTGTGTCACAGATCCAGTACAGTATCATGGTGTAAACTGTGTCACAGATTCAGTACAGTATGTACCAGGGCGTAAACTATGTCCAATCCAACACAGTATCATGATGTAAACTATGTCAGATACAGTACAGTAGATATAATACAATATCATGGTGTAAACTATGTCACAGATCCAGTACAGTATATACCAGGGCGTAAACTATGTCCAATCCAATACAATATCATGGTGTAAACTGTGTCACAGATCCAGTATAATATCATGGTGTAAACTATGTCACAGATCTAGTACAGTATCATGGTGTAAACTGTGTCACAGATCCAGTACAGTATCATGGTGTGAACTATGTCACAGATCCAGTATAATATCATGGTGTAAACTGTGTCACAGATCCAGTACAGTATCATGGTGTAAACTATGTCACAGATCCAATAAAATATTATGGTGTAAACTATGTCACAGATCCAGTATAATATCATGGTGTAAACTGTGTCACAGATCCAGTACAGTATCATGGTGTAAACTATGTCAGATCCAGTACAGTATCATGATGTAAACTATGTCCAATCCAATACAGTATCATGATGTAAACTAGGTCCAATCCAATACAGTATCATGATGTAAACTATGTCAGATCCAGTACAGTATCATGATGTAAACTATGTCCAATCCAATACAGTATCATGGTGTAAACTGCATCACAGATCTAATACAGTATCATGGTGTAAACTGTGTCACAGATCTAAAACAATATAATGATGTAAACTATGTCCAATCCAATACAGTATCATGATGTAAACTGTGTCACAGATCTAATACATTATCATGGTGTAAACTGTGTCACAAATCTAATACAATATCATGGTGTAATCTATGTCATAGATCCAGCACAGTATGTACCATGGTGTAAACTATGTCAGATCCAATACAGTATCATGATGTAACTATGTCAGATCCAGTACATTTTATCATGGTGTAACTATATCAGATCCAGTACAGTATCATGATGTAACTATGTCAGATCCAGTACAGTATCATGATGTAACTATGTCAGATCCAGTACAGTTATCATGGTGTAACTATGTCAGATCCAGTACAGTATCATGATGTAACTATGTCAGATCCAGTACAGTTATCATGGGGGCCCCGAGTGGCCGAGTGGTCTAAAGCACTCACCGTTACGGATCACTGCCATCTCACCTGTCTGCGTGAGTTCGAGTCTCAGGCTCGGCTAACGTGGGCACGTGAGAAAGCCTGCCAGTAGCTTATCGTGGGTCGGTGGTTCTTCCCGGGGTTTTCCAGGGTTCTTCCTCCACCAATTATACTGGCCGCCATGTATAGCCAATCTTGTGCTGAAAAATGGCGTTAAACCCTACAACAACAACAACAACAGTTATCATGGTGTAACTATGTCAGATCCAATACAGTATCATGATGTAACTATGTCAGATCCAGTACAGTTATCATGGTGTAAACTGTGTCAGATCCAGTACAGTTATCATGGTGTAAACTGTGTCACAGATCAAACACAGATGCCAAACAATGTTAATAAATTACAGTTTGAACATTTCTAGAAAGTTATATATTTTGCAACTGACAACATGTATGTTTTTAGGTGAATTTTAAACACAATTTCTTTGATGAAATAATTAATTGTTAATTTTATATATATATATATATATATATATATATATATATATATATATATATATATATATATATATATATATATATATATATTTATTTATTTATTTATGGGTATCAAAGTTATTTATCATCTTATTGATCTAATCATAGAAGCCAAGCATATGGAGCAAGAAGAATGCAGGTGTGTTAGAAAGAGCCCAGAGAGATATTGAGGAAAAAGTAGAGGAAGAAAATGTCTTTGAAAAATCTAAGTAAGTGAGATAATACATTTAGTGTTTAGGACTTCTATATCAACAAGAATTTTGTATTTCTATCAAGATGATCGATTATTTGAAAGAAAGAACAACACAGGAATTGTGACAACAGATATTTTGACATGAAAGTTGAGGCTGCTTCTTTTTTACTTATTGTTTTGAAATGAGGTTTGATTTTTGACCTCTCATGAGGCTGTTAATAGACATCACAATGAAATATAACACTTGTGTAAAATGGATGTTTTAGACAGTATGGTGTTCAGTGTGCAAAAATAGGGATTTTATCTTCTGTTTTTAATCAATGCTTCAATTGAAAATCAGAAAGATATTTTAATATGTTGGAGACATGGGCAATATAGCCCACAGTTCTTGATTGATGCAACTGTTAAGGATATCTCTAAATGTACCAAGTTCGGCCAGAACAGCCAGTTTTGCCGACCCTGACCTGTTTTATATTTAGTTTAAAGGAGACCAGAAATCAATGGAAATATAGAATAATAATAAAAGCACTATAGAAGAAAACCTTATTCTGAAGTATCATCTGCGACTTTAATGCCAATATTTAAATATTGGCATAACTTCAAGGCGCTGAATTTCCATGACCTCATATGCAAAATTTCATCACCTATTCGCGTGGTTACTTTCATGATGTGATGTCATAGTAGCGACTCCAGCATCCTGACTGGCAGTTGCCAGTGTAAAAGACAATGCCATTTTAAGTTGCTTACAGGTGTAATGGCACATTAAGAAAAGGTTGTGGACAAAATTTTTTTCTTTTCCAAAAGATAAAGACATAAAGAAAGTATGGATACATTATTGCAAGCAAGTCGATTTCAAACACCATACAGCACTTACAGTTCTCAAAGGAATGTTACGAGAGGGACCCTGTAAAAAATTGTCGCTCTAGGATACACAAATGCTATGCTTAGACTAAACGTTGGCACTGTTCCAGACATACCATTGGATATTTTAAATCCTGGGAAAAGTGTTAAATGTGTCAGTTACAAAAATAGGCAAAAGGCCGAGTAAGTGGCCACAATATGCAACAATCATTTCACAGATCTTTTATCTACACCAGCAGTGCGAAAAAAAAATTCGGTAGCCCGACACCTGGGGTCCCTCTAATTTTAGTTTGGGCCCATCCTGTATTTAAAGTGAGGTGCCAGTTGGGCTTGTCAGAAAAAAAAATTTTGTCTGAGGAAATGAGTAAATGTATTTTCAAGATGTTGACATACATGCCATAACACGGCACAGTCTAAATCAAATCACCGCTGTCCTAGGTGAAATTGAAATCTGATTTTAATGAAATGGAAGCTTTGCTAAAAATAAGATTCTAAACCCCTGACACGGTCATGTTTCAAGAAAACACAATTTTCAGTAATCTTAAAAAAAATTTAAAAAAATTTAAAACAACAACAAAAAACCCTTTCAGCCTATGCCTGTTACATGTAATATGTATAAACGGTAATCTGTAGTAATTGGAACTGATATAAAACTATCCCTTGGGCAGTTTAAACAGCAGTGATTAAAAGAAAAGAGGTCAGGTATAAAATCAAAGTTTCACATTAACTGGCTGACAGTAGAAATTGGGGGGAGGCGACTGTTGACCCCACCCTCTTGCCCTAATGTGTGAGCACTCAAGGGACGTGCCTTTCTCCCTGTGATATGCCTTTAATCTCCCAGGACAAGCCCCTGTTTTCATATTCTGGTCAGCTGTGGCTAAACTGCAAAATAGCTAAAGTTTTGACTTAAGTACACTAGCAATAAAGCCAGTGTGACTAATTAACAGTTAATCCTTATCCTTGTATTTATCTTGTGGAAAGGACTGCCATTCGGACCATGTTCGACAGTGTGTGTATCATCAGTATCAGTATCATCACGGGTGAAAGGCTGATTTATCGGCCTAGTATGAACTGTCTAGTCTTGTGGAATTTCAGTCAGGGCTTGTGAGTTCATTCAAGTCACCAGTCTGGGGCCTGTGCCTAAATAAATTTTTATTTGAGCACTGACCAGTACAGTACATAAACTATTATACCAGACAGGTATATATTTTCAGTTTTTTCAATATGCTAACTGTAGCCAGCATGTAAAATACACTGTAATTGAACCATAAGAAGGAAGTTTCTTAATGTTTAAATTGATTACTTATGATTTCTGCTTTGCAGATTTATTTGTGTTTTTTTTTTTGAAAAACTAATGCTTAAGTTACGACCGATGAAAACCGTTCTCAATGCCTTTTACACCTCTCTGGTAATGGATATTATTTCACACACAAGTCGGTACCCGTTCCAGTCTCTTCGCCCAGAATTTAGTATTATCTCTCAATGTTTCAGTGTTGGATGTATATTTTCAAAATATTAGTCCTTAGGTGGTGTGTTGGGGGTAGGTAATGAATATGTCATTTACATATAATACGATTGAATCTCATCCTTCTTAAATGAATTTATTGCATTGTGGTAAATTTTTAATTTTTACATTGGACACCTACACTTAATAATTATCACATTTTTGCAGAGCACACAATGTATAAGTATTTATTTTAAAATTACATTGCTTTTTTTTAAAATTCTTAACACACAGTTCAACAGATATAGTTATGAGCATCTCTCAGAAACAGATTCAACTTTTTAATGTGCAACCCAGATCTGGTCTCCTCCTGTCTGTCTCACTCGCCATGTTTCTGTTTCTATTCGAGGACTGGCTAGTATTGCATCACAGGATCGCATGATCTATCGTCTCATCAAAACTTGGAAAAACTCTGCAATTTACGGAATCGTGGTATCTTCCATGCATTATAATCACTACCCACCTACAATATGTAATTTATAAACATTAGAGTCGAATTAACATTTGTAGAGAATTACATACATAAAAAGAAAAATTTTTATTTCTTGTCTCCTTTAAGCCCTGTCAGTAGGAATGTTCATTCTAGATATGTATTCTTTTAGATCTTTTTTCTGTTAAATCGTGTCAAAATTACATACTTTTAATTCATTGCAAGTTGACAAATGATGAATTACATGGGGAGAAAATCCTCTTATGGAATGTCTACAATTTTTTATTACTTCACTTGAAATCAGTTATGGCTTTTTTATGAACCACCTTTCCATGTCAGATTATATAAAAATTTAACAATTTCAAAACAGCCTTATTTGCACTCCTTTTCCCCACAAAATGTGTATGTTTGTTGCAGTTGCTGATATAGAGGCGTGTAGCCATTTTCATGTGTATGGGTTCTGAACCCCTTATGTGACTTTGCCTCAAATAGGGCTCAGGACCCAACCCTATGTGAAGGAGAGGTAGAGATATATACCAAACTTTTTTTGAGAAAGTAAGATAATATTCAATTCTAGTAATGAGTGACTTTTTTTTTTTTTTTTTGCCAGTCTGATTGTGTCATGATTTTAACTTTAACTCTTATTTAGAATAAATTTAAAAATTAATTAAGTGTGTTATTGTAAGGTAATAATTTTTGTAACAAACAGCCAATTTACAAGTTTTTAGATACTGTATGATTTCTCAGAGACTGAAGGATTGTGTGCTTTTGATAATATAATGGTGTGTTATATATTTGCCATCATCAAAAGTGAAATTTAAATTGATTTTATTTCACAGAATAAATTTGTTCAGCTCACCTGGCCATGGCTTTTGCCCAGCTTATGTCTTTCATCATCTGTTTTTCAACTCTTGCATGTGAATATTGTAAAGGCTTTATTTCTGACCATTTCAGGGGATCTCATTGGTTTCTAAGCTATGTCTCCAGGGGTGGGGTCCCCGTGTGTAATAATGATAGCCACAGTCTACTACACAGATTAACTCCACTTATATTGCGAAGTAAGTGTATATACTTTAAGGGTGTGGATATAAACAGCCTCTAAGTTATGAATCATGGCCTAATCACCATGGGGAAAAATGAACCTGTCCTTTTTCTGCCAAGAATGTCAGGGCTCTTAACATAGTTTCAGAATAAGGAGTCCTCATTCATGTAACTTAAGTCCCCAGTCTATTTCTGAGAGTTCCTGGTGTAAATTCAGCAGTTCCTCACTTTCAAAAGGATAGAAAGGAAAATGAAAGTGTACATGCACATAATTTTATTACATATGTGGATTAAATTCTAAGCCTCATAAGATCACACAAATTATATTTCAGTAATTGTCAAAAAAAATATACTGCTTTCAACCATCTGCAAAGTAGTTTTTCAAATGAGTTAGTTTCTTTACTTTTTCCATTCCTTGACTTGATAAATGTATGTATGGTATTCTGGTTATCTTCAAGTACACCATTATTCTGACTGTTTCATTGTACAGAACTTTGCAGTCATAATTTTTCACTCTTGTTTTCTGAGCAGCAATGTATTTCTCTGTAGCACAACAACCCTCCACAACTGTTTAATGATCCAAGTTAAATTCATGATGGCTAAAGGCTGTTAGCTGCAAATTGGTATTTCCATTTCGATCGAAATGATTTTGCTTTTCAACCATATTATACCACTTACAGATTTCTTTTAATGTACCATACGATTCCACTTTTCAACCATTTGATCTGCTTGTCCAACTTAGTTCATTAGGTTGTTGCATTCATTGTTCTGCAGCTATTTGTGTCTGTGTCCTTCATCATAGTTGAGATGCAGTCAGCGGTAAATGTACATTTTGCGTTTTTGTTCTCTTTGTTGTCATCATTTGTGTTTTACTTTCTTCTGTTTGTGCTTTGTAGTGATTTACACTTTCACCTTTTTTTGCCTTTTATTATCATTGATGTCATTTTCATTGCAAGTCCTTTTCACAATAAACAAAAACATATTTTTTGGACACATTTTTACTAGTTATTATACTTTTCTGTTACTCTAAAGAGTGTCTGCTGATACTTTAGTGTCCTAGTCTAAATCACAAATACTGATATTATTATTATCATTATTATTATATTATTGCATATTATTGATTTTACAGTATTGTTCCACTTAAACTCTAAGAAAGCTTTGATTACTTTCATTATTTATATATGCATCATCACCAGCTTAAACATCATTAAAACAATAAATGGCATTGTTTATTTGCCAAACAATCACAGGTACAAGCGTACACATTCAACAGGACATTTGTTTCTTTGAAGTCATTACATCAGGGAAGGATTAACTGTTTATTAGCCTCACTGGATTCATGCGAGTCTATTCAGCAGATGAGCCATGGCTGAGCAAAAATGTAAAAAGGGGAAAATGAAGTATGTCCAGGGGATGCATTACACAGAGAAATGTGCATCCTCTGATAATGTTGTGCATTGGATTTGGAAGCTCAGGTCACTGAGAGCCCGAAAAGTGTTTGTTAGTATGTGTGTGTGTGTGTGTATATATATATATATATATATATATATATATATATATATATATATATATATATATAGTGTAGGGAAGAAGATATATGACACTCTGAATTCATATTCACAAGCTTGCATATGTCAGCTAACTTGTGAGCAGTATCAGGCCCACTTGTGTCTCTTTCTCTTAGTCTGTTTGTTTTATACTTTAAATTAATTAATTCTCTGTCACTGTCTGCCTATCATATAATAAAATCAGACCTCTTGTGCTACTAACCTTATAATAAAAGTTCTGTATATGAACCAAGCATGAGACACATTGTATTGATTTTACCAATCTAAAAGTTTTTGACAAATGAAAATTTTCATCTGTGACAATGATTAACAAAACATGTCAGTGGCTTCTTGCAGGGGATGTAATGTAACTTAAACAAAAACTATGATGCTAGATACAACACCTCAGTTACATCATAATTATGAGAAGAGAAGAAGAAATCACTGACAGGAGAAAGATCCACGACCCAAGTAAAATCTTCATCACTACATTAAGACTGTGTGTTTGCAAGTTGTCAGTAATACCTACATGCATGCATAAGAATTTTGACATGTAACAAGCATAACAGCTCTGGATGTGACAAAACCACTGAAAAGGCTCTGGGAAGGATGTGAAAAGATTGTTAACAAGAAAAATGTTATGATGAAAAAGTACCGGTTCCATTTATGTACTAAAATGGCAGAATTGATTAACAGTATACATTGTGTAATAATAATGAAAATAATAATAATAATAATAATAATAACAAAGACTTTATTTTCAGAGGGTGACTCAGTTACAAATGAGGAACTAATCTACCTTGAGGCCCTCTATTATGTGCATATAGCATGCAAGCTAATAATATGTTTGCACACACACACACACACACACACACACACACACACACACACACACACACACACACACACACACACACACACACACACACACACACACAGACACACACACACACAGACACACACACACACACACATGCACACACACACACAGTATATAAACAATTATTCACATAAATGCTACATTGCTGAAGAAATGAAAATGAAGCACAGGAGGTGGGTTGTATAACATGCACTTTAATAAGTACACTATTTTTATGATTTCATCCATCTAATACACCTATTATGGAAGGAAGAGATGCTTGGAGCTGATTTAATATCATGTGGAATGAAAATTGAAAGCCATTTTTGAATAGGTCTTTTTTTGTCTTGGGCACTTTGAAATTGTGTCCTTTTAATGATCTTTCGTTTGGAGTACCAGTAGATTCACTGTCCTGGAAAATGGTGTTAAGGTAAGTGGGGGCAGATTTTGTAAACATCTTGTACATTATTTTGGCTTTTCTAAAAACATTATTTCATATATTGGTAATACTTTGAATGTAAGTATTGCAGTTTAAACATTTTCTTTTTTGCTGAATAAGAATTATTTTACATAACCTTTCCTATAGTCTGGACATTTTTCTCGTACTTGTAGCGGTTGTGTTCCCCCAAATTATATTACAGTAGTTAAGATGTGGTTAAAAGTAATTTTTGTAAAAAGTAACTCTTTAATGGAATTAAGGCCTTGATGTTCTTTGGAAGCCAAAGGTAAGAGATTATTTTCTTTGAAATATAATTTATATGATGAGACCATTGTAAGTTATTATCTACAAATATTCCAAGAATTCTATGAAAACATGTCATTTTCAAATCAGTTTTATCACAGAGAACATGCAGCATATCAGTTTGCAGTCTTGCTCTTTTCTTCCATGTAGTTATCAGCAAGACTTTTGTTTTGTCCGTATTGAGGATCATATCATTTTCTTTGCACCATACTGTTGAGAGCAGTTTGAAGGTTTTTTTTATATTCATTGTAAAGTGTTACATGTTATATCTGATCTCTTTATGTCCTTTCAGGAGGAGTTTGGAGGCAAAATCAAAACTCTATGAGAAGATTCAATCAGGTTCGGATATACCAGGTGAGTCATATTCAAGGCCATTTATTCTAATTTATTTAGCAGAAAACTTGGATGTATGGGGCAACAAGCACAGTTAAATTTGCCTTGATAGACCACTGTTTTGGAGGACCATCTGTCATGAAAGATCAAATTTTTCATGCAAGAATGAGCTGTGCTATACAATGCAGTAACCACTAGTGATGGACCATCTGTCTTCAGACACCATATTTAGTTGGCTGAGGAGTATTCTGTGATGACAGGTTTCGCTGGATTATAGTATTCTTCACTTTAATGACAACCTCATTATTTTGCCAGACTGTGTTTGATACAGATTATGGCATCAGGTTGGGGGTTTTTTTGTTGCTGTCATGTGCTTACAAATACACAACGGAGGTGTTGGCTGTGGACCTTCAAATTCAGCACAAAATTTTGACTTCTACAGAATAGTCAGACAAAGAAAGTCGGGGTTTTCATCAGTATGCAAAAAAATCAATGTCACATGAAGTATCAGTAATGTTTGTCTGTGCAGACTAACATAGAAGATATGACTGTGCTGTGAAAGTTGTTGGCATATAGATATACGCTATACTCCTGAGTTTGAAATAGCATTGATGTGAAAAATAGAAATAAATTCCAAGGCTCAAACTAGGTTCACAAAACTGGAAGACATGACTTCTCCCTCCATATAACAAGGAAGAAGTTAGCAAGTTTGAGTGAGAAGTGAGAAAGAAATAAAGTGTACATTTGATTTCCATTCATAAATGTAGGTTTATCGATTTATATTATCAGTCGCTGCTGTGGTCAACAGAAGGAAATATAGTTGCATGATCTACATCAGTGCTCTACACGTGTTTGAAAATTAACAATGGCAGTACTGCACATTTATTTTTGTAAGAAAACGTCTTGAAAAATGTTTTAGTTTTCACAACAAGATTTTTGCAAAATTAATTAAAATAAATTTTTAGCTCAGTCTTGAATTCCTGGAAAATATTGTTATTGCTACTGTTCCTGAATGGATGGTCATATGGGCACGGGGCTTTTGCTAAAAGATTTCTTATGACGTCTAGATCGTCCTGAATGAAAACGGTGCAGATCTATATCTACTATGGTCAACATAGTAGCCATCTTGAAAATCTTTATAAAGTTTCTCCTCCTGCATGGATGGTCATACCATCATTGGGTTTTCACTAAAGGACTTTTCATGATGCCCAGTTGGTCGTAAGTGAAAATATTGCCAATGTGGTGTCTGGTATGACTGCAACAGCAGCCATTTTGAAAATCTTGTTATTTCTACTCCTAAATGGAAAGCCATATCTTGAAAATAGTGTTTTCTTTTCTATGTGGGGTTTTCACCAGTAGACTTATTATGATACCTAGTTGGTCCTAAATAAAAATGGTGCCAGCCATACATCCAATATGGCTGCAATGAAGACTGTCAAAAATTGTTGTCATCACTCCCTCTGAATGGATGATCATCGTGACATGGGGTTGCCACCAAAAGATTTCTAAAGATGTCTACTTTGTCCTAATTGAAAATGGTAACAAGCTGACATCCAGTGTGTGCACCAAGGCAGCTGATTTGAAAATCTTGTTATTGCTAAAGAACATCAGAGATGGTTTCAACACTTGACAGTTTAAAGGATGAAATGGTCTTATCTTGAATTCCTGGAAAAATTCTATTCACCCAGACGAGCAACAGTGCCTTTGAAGGATTGTTGCTGTTTATTGTATTTATTTATTTACCGCCTTGTAAACTTGTCAGTTTCTTATGTGCATACAATATCTGCAACTGTTCATAATGTTGATTCAAATAAAAGAAACAAAATTATTCTCTTAGGAATACCTTGGACATGTCCTTTCAGACAACATGGCACAAGTCATAATATTCCATGGGTGTTCATAATATTTCATGGGTACTCCAGCACCAATCTTTTCAAAACAAAACAGTTCAGGTTATACACATGTAGCAGCAATCTGAGATCAACCCTATTTCACCGAATCCTTAAGTTGATTGTTAAAAGAACTTATGCAGGGATCATTATATAATGGGCAATAATGGTAATGATGCCATTAATGCAGGGCAGTGGATCTTTATATAATGGGCTATGATGGTAATGATGTCATTAACACAGGTGTTATGTATATTTAATTTCATTATTTATTTGTTAGTTTTAAATTTTTTTATTCCATTACATGCTATTGTAATGTAACTTTGTTTACTGGATTTGACATTGTCCAGAAATTCAGTTCAGTTCTGTTTGACCTGACTGTTATTTTTTTTTATTTCATTGATAAGCAACTAATAATAGAAACATTGTATCTAGTTTCTGACCTCATTCCAAAATCAGTGACAGTTTTGGTAAACAACTTTTTTATATTTTTTTTAAATTCTTTCTCAGAGTAAGAACCATTAAGTTAAGTCCAGGCCATACCTGGAGTATGTGATATGAAACATGTGTTCATTGTTATAAGCTTCTATTTTTTCTAGAAGATTGACTCTTCTCCAGGAATCTGTTTTGTGTCTTATTAAGTTGTATAACTGTTGTTTTTGATAGAAGTTGGGTAGTCGGGCTCCAAACAATTGACACGTTAAGTTGTTATTATGTTGTGACCAGTTTGAGTTGAAATTTTATTTTATTGAATTCAAGTGATTCTTTTCCCTGGAAATACGTGAGTGCTCCTACAAAATTCTTGGATAAAGACATTCATTGAAAGTTATACGGAATTCAAAACTGGAATAATATTTTCTGAGATTCAACAAAAACTGTTGACGCAATAGATGTCGTCACCTTCCATCTTGGATTTCATCAGGATTTGAACTCAGTCTCATTCAGGACTTTTTATTACTAGGACTTCTATTTTTTGATTCTTGGATTTTTTTTTGGATTTGATTCATAAAACTGTAAGTTCTTTTTTCTTAATTTTTCCCTTTGGAAAATAAATTATTTGTTACAATTTACAAAGCTTGTTGTCTTCACTCTTTTCTGTTACCTATTTCGAGAGCATAGACTCGTAACACAGGGCAGTGGATCATTATATAATCGGCAATGAGCATAAAGATGTCATTAACACAGTGCAGTGAATCGTTATATAATGGGCAATGAGCATAAAGATGTCATTAACACAGTGCAGTGGATCATTATATAATGGGCAATGATGGTAATGATGTTATTAAAACAGGGCAGTGGATCATTATATAATGGGCAATGAGCATAATGATATGATTAACACAGGGCAGTGCATCATTATATAATGGGCAATGAGCATAAAGATGTCATTAACACAGGGCAGTGGATCATTATATAATGGGCAATGAGCATAATGATGTTATTAAGACAGGGGCAGTGGATCATATATAATAATCATAATTATGTCATTAAGACAGCTTGAACCAGTTACAGATGAATGATGTTAATGAGCTACATACATTCCTCATCAGCTGAAACACAGGCAAGTTGTTCAGGTACCCAGGATCTCAGATCAGGGAGTAAGAGAGTCTATGTATCTAGCTGCTAGGAATGAACAGGCATGTTCAGATATCCAGCCAATATTGTTCCCTTGGTCTTTTCTGCCACCTTATGGCATGTTCAAATATCCAGCCAATATTGTTCCCTTGGTCTTTTCTGCCACCTTATGGCATGTTCAAATATCCAGCCAATATTGTTCCCTTGGTCTTTTCTGCCACCTCATGGCATATTCAAATATCCAGCCAATATTGTTCCCTTGGTCTTTTCTGCCACCTTATGGCATGTTCAAATATCCAGCCAGTATTGTTCCCTTGGTCTTTTCTGTCACCTTATGGCATGTTCAAATATCCAGCCAGTATTGTTCCCTTGGTCTTTTCTGCCACCTTATGGCATGTTCAAATATCCAGCCAATATTGTTCCCTTGGTCTTTTCTGCCACCTTATGGCATGTTCAAATATCCAGCCAATATTGTTCCCTTGGTCTTTTCTGCCACCTTATGGCATGTTCAAATATCCAGCCAATATTGTTCCCTTGGTCTTTTCTGCCACCTTATCCTCTCACCCCATTTGGGATTTTGCTTCTGGCTATTACTTCAAACCTATTTAGATCCCCATGTTAGAATGAAATATGTTTGTGTATATTTTAACTTGATGTAAAAAGACAAAATGCACATATGCAGCTTGCATCATTCCTAGTGTCCATCCTTTTAACACAGTAACTTAAGAAGGAGACTCAAATTTTGTGGCATTCCAAATGAGTAAGCATTTAGGAATTGCATTTTACAAACTTTAAATGCACTTACTTGTGACAGCAATGTATAATGGATACGTGGATATTTTGATAAAGGGAACACTATTTTGCAAAGGTTTGAAACAGGTTCATGGTATTAAAAACCCAGAATCGTTTATCAGTGTGTGATAGGAACATCAATACTACATTTACGTTAGTGTAATCCTTTGTAGAAAAACCCTGTAGAGAGCCTTGAATATTTAGGGAAAGAGCAATTTACTTTAGATCTTTCTAAATCTGGTATGTACCATTCACTTTTAAACGGCTCTTTGTATTATTACATCAGTTGTCTAGACTGTACCAGTATACAGTGAAGTAGTATAAACCTAAGTTTACTCATCAGTCTTCAAGACTATACTAATGTACAGTGAAACAGTATAAACTTAAGTTTACTCATCATTCTCCAAGACTCTGCCAAAACAGTGAAACAGTGTAATCTTAAGTTTACTCATCAATGTTCAAGACTTTTATTACCAATAAAGTGAAACAGGATAAACTTGAACTCAGATAAATCTTTTAAATTTACAGAAGATGAGAAGAAGTACAAGAAGAAAACAACGCAAAACATTTCATTTAATGTAGCATTATCCATATTTTGATACTTGTGCTTTTGCTTATATATTTTGACTGTAAATTTACAGATGAGGATGGGAGTCAATATTACTTGGTAGACTTCCAGAAGAAAGTTATTGATGCAGTCTCTGAGGAACAAGAGAAGGAGAGAAGGGAAAAGGAGCAAAGAGAAGAAGCAGAGAGACAGATAAAAGAAGAGGAGGAGGAAAGAAGACAGTTGCAGGAATCAATACCTCCTGCAACTGAGAGCAGTGAAGAATGGTACAAAGATTTTCCTTCTTGCAATGAATTGTCATATCATCTTCATCACCATAATCATCATCATTGACATCATCAACATAATAATATCATGTGTAGCGGGTTTAAATGGTCTGAAATTCCAACAGACATTTCCCATGATGAACAAGTAAAAAATTGAAGATTACATGAAAGTACTGGTAAATTGTTGAGAAGTTAGTAGTTTTCTTTTTTTTCTTCCTTTGAGTTCAGCAGATTCTAAGAACTGACTCAGAATATTGCCAGCTTGTTTCACCAAGAATAAAGTCACTGACAGTATTGTGGTAGTTTTATCAGCAAAATGCACACACTTTGACTGTATGCACACAAAATGCCCACACTTTGACTGTATGCAATTAGCTTTGTGACAAATATCATCTCAGGTTAGCAATGTTTAGTCCCATTTTCAGTTGGGATAGCATCTCAGGTTATCAACATTAGCCAGATTTTCAATTTGGACATATTCACTTCTTTGCTGATAACTAATCAAAAATTTTAGAAACCATTTTTTTACCATTTTGACAATTGAAAACAAGGCACATTCTTGGATGAACTTCACACACTTCTGTAAATTACATTTTAATTCTGAAAGTTTCACAACTTAAATACTGTATTTGAACTTATAATCCTGCATAAAATCTTGTAGAGAATTTAATAAAACTTTAAATGTTTTCTATTGGATTTGTTTCCATATTTAAATACAGAGTCAAAAGAAACTATGCTCATCTTATTTTAAGGAAGTTTTCTCATCTGTTTTCAGTTTCATTCACAATACTTATTTCACTTGGCATACAAATAACATATAAATAAAATACATACCTAGTAGTGCTACTGTAAACACTAGGCAACTCTTGTTCAAGTTTAGGGAGCTGACATGTAAGAACTGATAACAAGATTTACAAAGAGGCATACTTAATATTCATTTCTTGGTTGGTCTTGTCAGAAATTTACTTTCATTTTGCATAAAAATCGAAACACCTATATACTTGTGCTGGAAGATCTTTAAGTGAGATTAAAGGATAAAGGTATATTCTTATTTGTTTTCAACAAATAAAGAATACTTGTTTATGTTAAATGAATAATGGATATATTTCATCAAGTGGGTGAAAATAGTTGACTATTTTATGTTTACTGTGTTTCATATATCTTTGTGCATGAAATATCAGTTGTAAAAATTCTTTTCCCTAATTCAGTGTAAAAAGCACATTAAAGAAACAGTACATTCTGGGATTAGAACCTGTTATCCCTACATGACAGTTCTCATGGTTACCAATAGAACAAGCAATGGACAACTTGGCAGATGAAATTCTTTGTTTATAATGTTTTCCATGTCTGTTGACTGGAGCAAGAAATGATTTTGATAATTCACTCTAGACCATATACAGTTCCAGTCAATGATATGCTTTTCTTCCAAAAATATAGACGAATACGTCAGCAGTGTTGGCACAATTCCAGTCAATTATATGATTTTATTCTGAAAATATAGATGATATGTCAGCAGTGTTGGCACAATTTTGGTCAATTATATGATTTTATTCCTAAAACAATATAGACCATATATCAGCAGTGTTTATTACAATTCATGTCAGTTATGCTTCACATTACAGGGTTGATTATGTTGATGTATTTGGAAGATCAAAGCGATGCTTGAGGAAAGACTTGCCTGAACTCCTGAAACAAGACAGAGAGTTACGCATTTCAAGCAGGTATTAAAAGTTTACTTGTTGCAGCTTGAAGCTGTCAACATAGCTGTCAGTATAGCTGTCAAACTGCAAATGCTGTATTAAGTAAAATTGTAAGTAGTTTGTAAGTAATTTTATTTATTATTATTATTATTATTATTATTACTATTATTTAAAGGAAGAATTTCTGTTTACTTGACTATTCAAGGAAATTTAATTACCTTAAAGGCTGTTGAATTTAAAGTTTCACTAATGATGATTACATGCCAGAAATGCTTTGGAAGGACTTCTTTGATTAAATTTTCAAACTTGACCATACTCAGAAGAATGTGTCATCCCTTTATGTGACCTTCCATTTGTAACTATTTGACAGGAGCAAACCAATTTGATTTGTCAGATGGAATCCTCTGGCAGAACTGTTGCTATTCTTATGCAAATGACTGTGCATTAATAAGTCTTACATCAAATACATTACCTGATGACATTTATATGACTCTTTGCTATTGCCAAATTTAGCCTTCACTGAAAGACAAAAACATCTTTTTGTCTATATATCATATAGATGAAGGGGAGTGACTCTTACAGATTAACTTCCCTCATTCCCACTAGGTGACCACCAGTATCCCAGATGCTTACTAGTTTAAAGTTTTGGTGGCAACTGTGAAAAGTGCCACCTATGAATCCATTGTAATTTATTACCAAATTTTGACTATCCAACATTTATTTTCAGTTCTATAATAAGTCAGAAGGTTGGTATACCTGGTGTATACAGCAGTCAGCATTGAATTTATTTGCATTTATGTTCTTCTTCATGCTAATCTGAGCAGAAGATGTTTGGTCCAACATCTTGAAAGGCCATGCAAAATGGGCATCCTTTACTTATTCTTTCTGAGGTATTAAGCATTCAGTTGAAGTTTGAATCATTGACTATTTTTATGGTGAATGTCAAGATGCCACCCCCACCCCAGACTAAGATAACCTAAAACACCACTTATGGCAATGATCCCTTCAGACCCAAAGTCACACCAAGCCATTCCACTCAAGCTATATTACAATCACACATGATACATGTCTACAGCAAGCTCCATTGTCTAGAATGTTGACAAGCAAATTGGACAAAACTAGGACCATTGTAAACTCAATCTGGCCGCCCACTGGGCATAAGTCCCTATCCTTGCCCATGTATTGACTTATGTACATTAAAGCTGTGTGTGCAGGATTACTTTCCAACTCTGCCTGCTGGACCAACATGCAAGTTATATTTGCCTGTCCAGACATTCATTGTATAGTTTTGGCAGTCATGAATTTGTAATCTCTGACAGGTGAACAGCACATCACATGACAGTTTCTACAGTGAAGATGTCTTATCCACCACAGACCGTGCTGATCAGCCAGACTGTGCTGACCAGCCAGCTGGCCAGACAATATTCATGATACCAGTGCATGGCAGACCAGCATCATGTATTGAACCATCTGTCATCCATCCAGCCTGACCATCTGATTGTTCTGGACCAGCATTTCCCAGCTTGTTACATTCCATGCTGGATATGACTTGGCCAGCCCTGTTAGCATATCCAACAGTTAGAACTTTTATTTATATATGAGTATGATTCAGTGTCTTCACTGCCATGCAGAATGCTATACCCCTTGACACAGAACACAGACCTGCTTGAACAATCCAATTCAGTTTTAAGATGGCAGTTGAAGTTATTTACAGAATTTTGCATTCATCAGAAAGCTCTGCTTCACTGGCGGTCAGTATTATATACATGAATATCCTATTTTCCTCTATATACAGTGATGAATGTCCTATTTCCCTCTATATACAGTGATGAATGTCCCTTTTCCCTCAACTTGATAAGAAGAGATGTGATCACCATGTGACAGCCCTGCCTTCCCACCCCTTCAGTTCCTCACCGCTGTTTGTAGGTTGAATTGAGGGAATGAGAAAGCAGGTGGCACAGGAGTTGCCCATTCAGCTGTCCATGCAAGCCTGATATCTGAGTGACCATTTCAGGCACTAGAGAAAGGGATGATTTTTGACAGAATGACCACTGGATCATTGTCAGTAACAAGGGCAATCGCTTTATGGCTAGGCAAGTTACAGGTGGCCATATACCTCAGACAGGTCAAGAGAGAAGACAATATCTCCACTCCCTAAGACTCCTACTAACCATCGATGACCTGCCTGCATGCTGGTGACCCTTCTGTGGGCACCAAACTCTTTCTGTTCCACCAGACTTTGATCAACCTATTTGTAGCAAACAATTGGGCCATCAAGGTCATTTCAGAAGATTTCTAGATCTTAACCCCCTCCACTTTTGTTATCCCCCATCATGATAGAGACCACATTTGATCCCATGAAGTTAGATGTTTTACAAGAGATAGAGCTTTTGCTTGTAAAGCAAGCAATGGAGTTAGTCCAAAAACTGGACTCACTGGGTTTCTATTCCAGACATTTTCTTTTTATGAAAACCAGCAGAAAATTTAAAATGTTGTTGACTTGAGCAGACCCAATCAGTTTGTTACTGCTCAGACATTCAAGATGGAGGTGGAAATGTTCATCTCTCTGTGCAGCACAACAAATACATGATCACTTACACCTGTCTGACATGTATTTCCATGTACCTATTCACACAGTATCATGAAAATACTGTCAATTTGGCGAACAGTGGGTAGTGTACCAGTTCTGTACTATTCCATTTAGCATCACTCTCTGCCTTTGGGCCTTCACCAAGATACTGGACTGTGCCAATATCCCATTTCAAAATGTCCTCCTCCACAACAGTGGTATCTTACCTGGACGATATACTGCTCAATCATTCAGTACATTCATCTTTGGTTCTATTTTATTAGGATGGATAGTCAGTGTAGAGAAGTTAGATCTTGTCCCTCCTCAACATCTTGTTTATATAGGCATTGAGTTTCTAACTTACATTTAGATTGTTTGTCTTCATCCTGAATGCATTAACAGTATCAGTTATACTTTGGAAAAGGCGTCCATGAGACTGTTCATTTTGGCGAGGGAGTTTCTTAGCTCCGAAGCTTGCTCTGTGGACCTGAAGACCTGTTATACCTCGGCTGCCTATTTATGCACCATCTGCAGATGGGCCTTCTTGCTTAGTGGCTCCCATTCTCAGGGCATTAGATCACCAGATAACAATCTTGACCAAAATCAAACTTTCTGCTTCAGTGGCAAGACAGGGAGTGAGTAGCAGCAGGAATACTTTTAGAAGCCTTACAACTGGAAATGCACTAGTTTGTCTTGTTGGGGGACACATTTGCTACCAGACTTTGTTACAGTCATTGAAAAGTACACACTGCACTCTTCTGGAAATAAAAGCTATTTCAATGCCTCCTACACTTGGGTGAAGTATATCTAAAGGAAGATAGTTTTAACACTGTTGGACAATTTGAGCTACCTCTTCAAATGGGGGAGGAGGAGCAAAATCACCAGACCATTGTGTCATGATATGGGAGTACCTTTGTTCATGTACCCAATAATATATAAACATTCAAGTCAGATGTATCCTGGGCAGGCTTAATATCCTGGCCAACTCAGTGCCAAGGAGAGGCCGGTGGCTTCATTTGTCCATCCATCCATCTCACCTTGAGTCAGTGCTCTGTGAGGTTGACCATTGCTAGACCTGTTCCCAATAGAGTGGAACCAAACACTGCCAACTTTTTTCTCTCCACTTCTAGGCCCAGAGTCATAGGCTGTTGATGCCCTTTCAGTTAGCTGGGAGTGAATTTGGGCATAGCCATTCCTTCCAGCAGTTCTGATACCAAAACTAATCCAGAAAATGTAGTGGAAAGCCTGAAAAAATAGTTCTGATTGCCCGCCCATGATGAGACAGATCCTGGATCAGTGTACTGTGTGATCTAGTGACAGACATACCCAGGAAAATCATACTGACCCCAAGCTGCCCAAACAGCCTAGGTCAACTATTCTGTCTATGTCCAGAGAAACTCCTCTTTCACATCTGGCTTTTGTGAGGAATGCTCTATGCAAAATTGAATTTTGTGTTTTGATGGTAGAGAGGATCATGACACTTGAAATACATATGAGGAGAAGTGGCATGTTTCAACCACTGGTTGAACAACATCACAGCTCTCTCAGCCTCCCTTCTGCATCTAGCTAACTTCTTTCCTTTCCTCTTTAAAGAAAAGAAGCTAGCTGTATTACAATCAAGGAATATGTTCCATGATCTCAGACATGTTCAGACATCATGAAAGAGATGAAACTGGCAAAAACAAGGACTGTTCCAATTCATTGTCCAATTCTAACATATCCAGGCCATGCACACCATGTTCCTAAAATGGACCCTCTCCTGGGTCTTATGGCTAAACTAAATTCCTTGACTTCCACCTTGCTAAATTAGCTATCATACAAGACTTACTTCCTAATAGCACTAGCTTCAGCTTGTAGGGTGAGTGAGCTACTTGCACTGTTTATGGATCCAAACTACATGCAGTTCCATTCCAACAACTCAAACTAATGATGCAGCCTGTTTTCACTACTAAAAACATGTTAATATTGATAGTCAAATAACAAATAACTATCCTCGATCAACCTTTTTAGAGAGGCGGAGCTGCAGGACCCAGTATGTTCCTTCTGACACTTTCCGAGGTGTATGGAGAATGTCCATGGTAGCTGTCAAAGGTTCTGCCTACCATTTAAGGCAGTAAAGGGGGTTATTAGATCGGTATATTTAGAACTCTTACAGGCATGATTCAGAAAGATTTTGGCTCATAAAATACAAGCAGTTTTGATACACCCGGTCTTGAAACTTAATGTCTTGATTCAAGTCATGATGGAGCCATTTGGCTGGCATGCTCGGTCTACATTCTTCAGCTTTTATTTGCATGACATGGCCTTGCAGAGGAGAGGAATGAATCTTGTCAGGCTGCCTAGACAGATGCTATGCCCTGTTCATGAGGGCACAACCTCGGACCTGGCATAAAGCATAACTTTACAAGTTTTGATGGATTCACCTATGAAACTTTTGAATGTGAGGCAATGGCCAGATGCAGAATCCCACAGGGATCACCCTCACACATGTATTAACACATAATCTTCAGTTGTGTTAACTTCACATTTGGAGAAGTTTATCCTTTCTGTATAACAGTCATCACACTTCTACAGGGTGACAGGGTAAAGTTGCATGTTCAAACATTTCCTGCAACTTTTACCTATTCTCCTCATGTTACTGGGATCAGGTAATATATTTGATGGAGAAACATGTACACACAATTTATTATTAAGAGACTCGGTACATTATTTTGACCTTATAGTTTTCAGCAAAACAAAGTTAAAGTTTCAACAAAACAATAGTTCAACAATGAATACATTTTGGCAAAGCAAACTGGGAATAACAGTACTAAAGAGGATGCAATTGTTATGGAGGTTGCAACTAGGCACAAAATAGTGCAGTCCTATAGTTACATTACTTAATACAGGGTCTGCATGTTTCATATATCACTGATGGCAGTAAGTTCACTGTGACTTCATTTGAGTGTAAATGTATGTGAATCATGTACCTGTAATATTTAAATATTGATGTTATTGGTCACAGATCACAAACAAAAGTGGTGTCACAATAAAAAAAGTTAATTTACTTTGTTACGTGTAGGCTCGTACAATAATAACAAGAGAAAAGAGTGAAGTCAACAAGCTTTGTATATTTTAACAAAATAATTTATTTACCTAGAAAACAATGTAAAAATTGGAAATAGGACTTACAGTTTGTGAATATAACCCAAAATTTAATCCTAAAAATGAAACATACAAATCCTATCACTAAATAGTTCTAATAGAATCCAGGTTCGACGACATTCCAATATGGAAGGCGATGACGTCAGATGTGGTCGTTGTACAAATGGCAACAATTCCTCAATTGAATCACAGTTTATGTTTCTGAATAATTCCAGAATAAATTTCCACTGAATTTCTTTCTCCCAGAACTTTCATAAAAAAAATTACACTCGTTTGGTTTTCTCGAGAATAAATTATTAAATTCTAAAAACAAAATGAACTTCAAAACCAATCTGGTTTCAACAGTTGAAACCTTTCAAGCCCTCAAGGTTTTAAAATACAACTGACTGAAAAGCTCTCAGAAAGGGTATTAAATCCAACTAAAATATCATCCTGTTCTCGCGTGATAGGTCACATGGTCTCTTAACACTTGAACAGTGCAATAGAAAATATGAAGTTTGTCACGTAGCAAGAACAGCCCTATCGAGATTCTCACTCTGAAATAAAGTTTAAAATTAAAACATTGTTTATTCAGACTACACATAGACTGAACTGACCTTGGCAATAGTCAATCATTTTCGCGTAGTGTTTATACTACCACGCACCAGGGTGAACTAAAAATAATACTAATGTAACATCTTTTACATTTTAGATAAATAGAATTACTGAAAGAGAATATCGAATCCCATGAAAATAATCATTACAATAATATGTAATGAAACAAAAATAAAATAAAAAAGAATTTTAAAACTAACACACAAGCAATTTAATTACATATACTTAACACTTCCCCCCATAAAGAAAAAAAAAGATTTATATAATAAAGCTTTCTTTTTACCATATGTAAATTATACATGAAGTAAAATAAAATTACATAAGAAAATTCTTATGAATTATATAAAGTGTATATGAAATAATATTTCTATACACGGGAAAGTGCATCTGCAATCAGATTGTCTTTTCCTTTGATGTGCCTGATGTTAAGATTATATTCTTGCAAAAACAAACTCCACCTTAATAATCTTTGATTTTTATTTTTCATCTTGTCGATGAAAGTAAGGGGGTTGTGATCACTAAACACAACAACCAGAGAAGGAGCTGAGCTAATGTAAACTTCAAAATGCTGTAATGCCAGTATTAAAGCCAAACATTCCTTCTCAATTGTTGAGTAATTTCTTTGGTGCTTATTTAATTTCTTCGAGAAATAGCACACTGGGTGATCAACACCATTTCTATCTTCTTGAATCAATACTGCTCCAACCCCAACATCACTTGCATCCACAGATAATTTAAGAGACTGATTGAAATTTGGAGCTGTTAGAACCGGTGCACTTTTGAGTATGGCTTTTAATCTATCAAAAGCTTCCTGACATTTTTCAGTCCAGAGAAACTTGTTTTTTCTTACTTAGCAAGTTTGTCAGAGGTTCAGCAATATTAGAAAAATTGGAACAAAACTTTCGATAGTATCTGGCCATACCCAAAAATCGCTTAGTTGCTTTTTACTGACAGGCACAGAAAAATCAGAGATAGCTTTAACCTTAGCATTGATAGGTTTAACTTGACTATGTCCCACAATATGTTCTAGAAAAGTCACTCAAGCATGGCAAAACTCACTTTTAGATAAATAAATTGTCAAATTTGCATCAGTGAGTCTTTCAAAGAATTTGCGAATCGTGGCTAGATGTCCTTTCCAGGTGTCATTGTAGATGATGACATCATCAATGTAATCATCACAGTTATCTAGACCAGAGGTAATCATATTCATCAAGCATTGAAACGTGCTTGGGGAACCCTTCATCACAAAAACAGCATTACTTTATATTGATAGAGTCCATCTGGAGTCACAAATGCCACAATTTCTTTCGCTGTAGTGGGATTTGCCAAAATCCTTTAAGAAGGTCAAATTTGGTGACATACTTGGCATTTCCAATTTTATCAATACAATCATCGATTCTTGGTAATTAAAATGAATCTGTTTTTGTCACACTATTCACCTTCCTATAATCAGTGCACATATGGGAAGTTTTATCCGGTTTCGGAACAAGTATACATGGTGAACTCCAATCACTTTTACTGGGCTCTGTGAAATCGTTCTCCAGCAAATACTGAATTTCCTTTTACAAGTATTCCTGTTTGAGAGGGTTCATCCTGTGTGGGTGTTGTTTCACAGGTTTTGAATCTACAATTTCACCATCATGAAAAATTTTGTTTGTCCTTGTAGAAATATCTTGGAACAAGTGCTCATATTCGAATAATAACTGTTTAAGTTCATTCCTTTCTTGTTTTTGTAAATGTAAAAGTTTCTGGTCCAGATTTTTCATAATTTCCAAATTCTGAAGATTTGTTGCTCCAAGATCAACAGTGTCCAATTGAATTTCTTCACTTAAATCCTCAGTTGGTGGGACAGGTACAACTAAATTAACTGTATGATTTACTTGGCTATCTCTTTCAATATACTAGTACTCCATTAATTTATTTAGATCAGAGTACTATTATTATAATTTAACTCATTCATTTTCTTCTTAACTTTGTAAGGGCCATAAAATCTAATTTGAAGAAAATTTTGAAGAATGAGCAAGAGAGAATGAACTCTATTACAAAACTGAAATGTTCTCTCAAGTAAAGTTCTGTGAAACCATAGTTTCACTTTTGACTTGAATTGCTGAGTGCCAAATTCAAGCATTACAAGCTGGAAAATTCCAGACATAAAATTTGACCTTTGACCTGATCGGACAGGTTTGGGAAGGCCAAATTGAGTAAAAAACTTTATCAAAGCTTTTACTATGGTATTCCTCAAAGGAATTACCTCTGGAAATCTTGTTGACGCACACATAATGGTCAACAAATATTGGTTGCCTGACTTGGTCTTAGGTAAGGGACCAACACAATCTACCATAATTCTGCTAAATGGTTCATTAAATGCAGGAATAGGTTGCAGATGAGCTTTAGGTATCTTCTGATTAGGTTTTCATACCATTTTGACAAGTATGACAAGATCTACAAAATTTAAAAACATCACTTTTGATTTTTGGCCAATAAAAATGAGTCAGGATCTTGTGATGAGTTTTATTTATCCCTAAATGACCAGCCAAAGGAGTTTCATGGGCCAAACTAAGTATTTCCTGTCTGTAAGATTTTGGAACTACAGTCTGATAGTTCACTGACCACTCATCACTAGCAGGTACCTCGGGAGGTCTCCATTTTCTCATAAGAATTCCATTTTTAATTAAATAACAGACAGGTACTTCAGTGGCTTCAGTTTCACTAATGGCCCTCTGAAACAAACAGGAGATCTCAGGATCTTTTTCCTGTTCAACGACAAGTGATTGTCGTTTATCACCCTGATTAGATAAAAGAGAATGAGTATTTAAAAGAGGATCACTGTGATCAATATCTTTTGATTGATCCAAATTAGGAGTGAAAGTGACCTCATCAAAAGCCTGACCAATACATGTGTCAGCTAAAGGAATATTTTCCTTATCAAAATCATTCTCAAGAGCTTTCTTTGCCATAGCTCTGGTAACTGCACAAGCTGGGTATAACTCAGGGTATTCTTTTTCAATAGGATCAACTTTCTGATCCAAAGAAGGCTTGTCAGTTACAAGTGGATTAACCACAACCTTGTCTCCAGCTAGGTCATTGCCTAGTAATAAATGAATGCCCTCAATGGGTAAAGAAGACACTATACTGACTGTCACAGGTCCTGAAACTAAGTCTGATGACAAATTTACACAATGCAGAGGAACATTAACAAAGCCGCACTCTACTCCATGAATAAGAACATTCTCGTTAGAAGAAGACTTCTTAGAAAAAGGCAAGGTACCTGATAATAAAAGACTCTGAGAAGCTCCTGTATCCCTTAACATTTTAATAGGGATAGGATTGGCCAAATCACCCAAGAGTGATATAGAACCCTTCGATATGAATGGTTCATAATTCTCCATAATAAAATCAGACTGGGGTTTATTAGACCCAACAAATGTATTGCTTTCAATACATGACCGTAACCTTGACCTCTTAGAAATAAGAGCATTTGGGATAGGTCTATCTTGATTCTGATGCCTATATTTCAATTTAAAGCAATCAGAAATGATGTGTCCTTTTTTCTTGCAGTAGGTACATGTAGGAATAGACAAGGATTTTGAATCAAGTTTATCAGAGGCTTGATTTTTAGAAGTTGTGCCAGATTGAGTTTTAGGAGGAGTTGTATTGGGCTGAAATACCTTTCTACCAGTAGACTGCTGAGTGAATGATTTGCCTACACCAGGAAATTTATGAGTTAAGGAGTACTTATCAGCAGCAAGAGCAGCATTTTCCAAGGTTTCAGTGTCATGCACTTCAAGATGATTCTTAATATCATTAGTGACACAGTTCTTAAACTCTTCAAGTAACACAAGTTGTTTGATATTTTCATAATGATGTTCAACTTTCTGGGCTAAGCACCATCTCTCAAATAACTGTTCTTTTTCTCTTGCAAATTCAACATAAGTTTGTCCAGGTTCTTTTTTATAGTTTCTAAATTTTTGCCAATAAGCCTCAGGGACTAACGCATAACCCTTTAAAATGCACTCCTTAACCAAATCATAGTCAGAACTCTGTTGTACTGACAGGGATGCATAGATATTTCGGGCTTTGCCAAAAAGTACACACTGCAATAATTGAGTCCAATACTCCCTTGGCCATTTCAAATTTTCAGCAACTTTTTCAAAATAAATAAAATATTTGTCTACTTCCTTTTCGCTAAAAGGGAGAACTAACCTGATATTTCTTGTAATGTCAAAACTTGAATTTGTATGTGAAGTGGAATTGTGCCTTTCACTTGCCAGCTCAAATTCTTTCATTTTAATTTGAAATTCCTTTTCATCCTTCTCCTTTTGCATCTGTACATGCATTTGTTCTTTTTGTAACTCCATTTGCATTTGTTTATCTCTTTCCTGTCTCTCTTTCACCTTCTCTTCAAATTGTAATTGTTTATCTTTCTCCCTCTCCTGTCTCTCTCTCTCTCCTCTTTTTCAAATTGCAACTGCAGTTGTTTCTCTTCTAAATGCACCTGCAATTGTTTCTCTTTCTCTTCTTTCTGAAGCTCGAGCTTCCTTAACTCCAATTCCATCTTGTATTTCATTTGTAATTCCATTACTTTTATGTCAGAGTCTGATACCGACTTACTGACCGTAGCCAAAACACTTTGATAAAAACATTCTTCTCTACCAAATATTGAATCAAAATTTTTTTTTTTTCTTGTTTCGTTAAGGAAGATTTTCCTTCAGAAAGATCATACTTTCTGGCAAGTTCAAGCAACTCATCTTTTTTAAGACTATCCAACTGCTCCTGAGTTGGACTAGAAAGAAAAGTTTCCACTTTTGCTGACATTATGAATGAAAGCCTGTTGTTTTCACTAAAGTTTTCAAACAAAATGTAAAATAGTGCCTGGGATTTAAAGACTAGGGGAATTTAAATTTCAAAAAACAATTTTCTGAAATATTTAACCAAAATTCATATATCCCAAGGATGAGCAACCCCAATTTTCTCCTTGTTACGTGTAGACAATAATAACAAGAGAAAAGAGCCAAGTCAACAAGCTTTGTATTTTTTAACAAAATAATTTCTTTCCCTAGAAAACAATGTAAAAATTGGAATAGGACTTAACGTTTTGTGAATATAATCCAAAATTTAATCCTAAGAATGAGAAATACAAGTCCTATTACTAAATAGTTCTAATAGAATCCAGGTTCAAATCTCGATGAAGTTCCAATATGGAAGGTGATGACGTCAGATGTGGTCGTTGTACAAATGGCAACAGTTCCCCAATTGAATCACAGTTTATGTTTCTGTATAATTCCAGGATAAATTTCCACTGAATTTCTTTCTCCCAGAACTTTTATTAAAAAAAATTACACTCGTTTGGTTTTCTAGAGAATAAATTATTAAATTCCAAAAACAAATGAACTTCAAAACCAATCTGGTTTCAACAATTGAAACCTTTCAAGCCCTCAAGGTTTTAAAAATACAACTGACTGAAAAGTGCTCAGAAAGGGTATTAAATCCAACTAAAATATCATCCTGTTCTCGCGTGATAGGTCACGTGGTCTCTTAGCACTTGAACAATGCAATAGAAAATATGGAATTTGTCACGTAGCAAGAACAGCCCTATCGAGATTCTAACTCCGAAATAAAGTTAAAAATAAAACATTGTTTATTCAGACTACTCGTAGACTGAACTGACCTTGGCAATAGCCAATCGTTTTCGTGTAGTGTTTATACTACCGCACACCAGAATATCGAATCGCGTGAAAATAATCATTACAATAAAATGTACAGAAACAAAAATAAAATAAAAAAAAATTTTAAAACTAACACACAAGCAATTTAATTACATATACGTAACAACTTTGAAATACTAGCAACCTGAAATTCCATGTTTAATATGTGTTTTATGGTGGTTCTTTGAAGCAAAAACAGAACTGAGAAAAATAGCCATCAGATATTTGCTCTTGTCAATGGGCATACACAACCAAGCACCAAACAATAGCCATCAGATGCTTGCTGTGTTGATGGGCATACACAACAAAACACCAACAATAGCCATCAGATGCTTACTCTGTCAGTGGGCATACACAACCAGGCACCAAACATAGCCATCAGATGTTTGCTTTGTCTATGGGCATAAACAATCAAACACCAAACAATAGCCATCATATGCTTACTCTGTCAATGGGCATATACAACAAAACACCAACAATGGCCATCTGATGCTTACTCTGTCAGTGGGCATACACAACCAGGCACCAAACAATAGCCATCAGATGTTTGCTCTGTCTATGGGCATAAACAATCAAACACCAAACAATAGCCATCAGATGCTTACTCTGTCAATGGGCATATACAACAAAACACCAACAATGGCCATCTGATGCTTGCCCAGTCAAGGGGCATATCCAACCAAAGAACCAAACAATATCTGTCAGATGCTTGCTCAGTCTGTGGGCATAAACAACCAAAAACACCAAACAATACCTGTCAGATACTTGCTCTGTCAATGGGCATACACAACCAAACACCAACAATAGCCATCTGATGCTTGCCCAGTCAAGAGGCATACCCAACCAAACACCAAACATTGTAGTGGTCCAATAAAAGATTTTTCACCTGAATTTATAAATCGCTTAATATACTTACATAATTAGGCAATTAATAATCATTAATGTCAATAAATCAGTTAATATACCTACATAATTATGTAATTACTAATCATCAATGCCAAGAGATCAGTTAATATACTTGCATAACTAACTAATTGCTAATCATCAGTGTCATTCTCACAGTTTAAGGTTGTTAAAATGATTAAACATTCCTTTATAAAAATATAAAAAATTAAAGCATTCTTTTTGCACACATGGCTTAGCTGTCTTGTCAGAAAATCATCATGCAGTCAGTCGACTAGTGAATCATAATGTCCCAGATAACTTTTTTGTTCATTAAGAATTATTCTCACTGTAGCCAGAAGAATTGTGTACAGTATTCAGATTTGTATAGAATATGACAGAAAATTCTAGTGGTTTCATTGAAATGTACAGACATCACTTAATGACATTCATACATGTGCATATATACTGAACTGTAAATGTTCTTCTTTCCTTGTATTGATTTTGGATTATTTACTAAAATTTATGCTTCTTTGTGCATATTTTCAAAGGGAATTATTATGGATTAACTGCTATGAATGCATTGAAATAAGACAGTACATGAATCAATACTTTAACTACAGTATTCATCCCATGCATGTATATACCAATGCATGGTACTCTGCTTAAAATTAAATATTAAATATGTAGTCACTGTAATTTCACTATTTCTCATTTGATTTGAAATGAATTTTAAAAAGGTAACTGTACCATTCAAGCACGAGTTTGGTGCCTAAATATGCTCCACTTGCAGGGGATGTGCATTCATCCTTTCTTTTGTTAACTGACTTGTCGCATTACTGCACATCATGATGGCATTCCATGGACTCTGACCGTAACGCTAAAGCACGGTTTCACTGTACTGATGATGATATGTTTATATACCATATATGACAACAATTTCTTCTTTAACCTTCATTTGTTTTGTTGGAGGCTTTTGTCTTGTTCAGTGTCAGTTATTATAAAACTTCAAAAGATGTCTGAAAAATGTGTCTGCTGAGAAAATGGTTTAACTGTATGTTATATCCCACATATTGCAGAGCAGCAAATCTAAATGGCAGATGTAAAGCTTGAAGTCAGAGCTGTTACAAAATAAAAAGGCAAAAGCACTAATCAGGCAATATATTTGGCTGAACATCTCCAAGAATGATGGTAAAAATAATCACTACCCTTGCCATTCATTGGAAATGTAATATGATGTTCATGGTGGGACAACAAACTTAACTCTCCATATTCACCACCATCATCCCATTAAAGCTGCCAATGCAGCCATGTCCACCGACATCCCATCATAGTTGCCAGTGCAGCCAGGTCCACCGACATTATGCCATCATAGTTGCCAATGCAGCCATGTCCATTGACATTATCTGATCATAGTTGCCAATGCAGCCACATCCACCATCATCATCCCATCATAGCTGCCAATGCAGTCATCGTCTCATCATAGCTGCCAATGCAGGCATCATCCCATCATAGCTGCCAATGCAATCATCATCCCATCATAGCTGGGTTGTGGTTAGAGGGTGTAAGGTGTAATAAGTGTAGGTAATTTTTTGGATGACCCCTGGATCCTTGTTGGAGAGCATAAGATGTAATAAATGTAGGGATTATGGTTAGAGGGAGTAAGATATAAGTATATTGATTTGCAATCGGAATTCATCAAAATTGCTATTGTCGTTTATGTTATTTCATGTTTATTTTCTAGCCAAACCAGTAGTGGTCAGCCAGAGGGATTACAGGATCAGCCAGAGCTTCTGTCTGCTGATATGAGGAGGGAAATGTTGAGGAAGAAATGGGAAGCTGAGGCAGCAAGAAATGCTACAGGACCAATACATTACTCAAATGTACAGTTTGATGGTAAGAATGTATGGTATATAGAGACCATTTCCTCATACACCACTCCAATGTACAGTTCATTGTTAACAATGTAATGTACATAGAGACCAATTTCTCATGCACTACTCAAGTGTATAGTTTGATGGTAAGAATCTATTGCATATAAAGACCAATTATTCATGTGTTATTAATTTCTGCAGGTGTGAACAACGCTGGGGATTGGCCAGGATACAAATTTGTATGTGCAAGAATTCAGAACTTTTACTGTCAGTGTAGAAATTAGCAATTACAGTGAATTAATTGGTGCATTACAGCCATGTATCCATTCTTTGTTTATACGCTATATCAGTTACCAGTTACAATGTATTAATTTGTGCATTACTGTCAGTATCCATTCTTTGTTTATACTCTATATCAGTTACCAGTTACAATGTATTTATTTGTGCATTACTGTCAGTGTCCATTCTCTGTTTAGTACGTTATGTGACGAAGAGAATGTTTGATGCTTCATTTTTGTTTAGGAGTGAGCCAGTTAAATCCTTTCTATGTATCATTTATCATTCCTTTCAAGAAAAACTTTGCCATGTTTTTTTTTTTTTTAAATATTGCTACATTAGTAAAATTGGCTAAAAATGTCAACGCTGTAGTGAAATTAGCTACAAATGTCAACACTATAGTAAAATTAACCACAAATATCAACACTGTAGTGAAACTAGCTACAATTGGCAACACTAGTGAAATTAGAAATTTGCTACAGATGTCAACACTGTAGTGAAATTAGCTACAGTTGGCAACACTGTATAGAAACTAGCTACAGATAGCAACACTGTAGTGAAAATTAGCTACAGATGGCAATACAGTAGTGAAATTAGTGACGAATGGCAACGCTTTAGTGAAATTGCCTTGTGATAAATATTTTCATGTCTAGTTCTTTGGCAGTATCACTCTGTTATCCATACCTGGAATTCCATAAAACCATAATTTCATATCATAATATCCTCATTGTAATTAATCTGAGCAAACTTTGACCAAGAACCAAGCAATGTCATCATACAACATCATGGAGCAAGGCATAGTTTCAAGATCATGTTCATTGAAAATGTAACTTGTAAATAATGTCAAACAATAATGCACTTGTTTGAGCTTGCATAAGTTTCTTCGATGTAAAATTAATCCAGGTTTTAAAAATCTGTGCTTGGTTTTGCAAAACTACTGATACTATTTTAAAACAAAATGCAATTTTTCCAATTCTTTTTTCCAGAAATTTGGTCTCATGGTGTAGGGTACTTCCAGTTTTCTAAAGAGGATGCAGAGAGAGAGGAACAAATGGAAAGACTAAAAAACTTGCATCAGGAGGTGAGAAGCATATCTCGCCTGACATTGAAGCTTTTAAAGTTAAACCCTGGTCCATATTCTTTAAGTATTTGTGCATAAAACTCAAACTCAAGCTCTTACCTAAAGTCATCAATGATTATTGGGTATATCTTTGTGATTGAAATCTCGCATGCAAAGAGAGGAAACAAAAAAAATGGATAAACAATGAAAGTTCATATTTCTAAATGTATTTTGAGTGAAGTTACAGAATGTTAAAACTTTTGAATATAAGACACAAAGAACTGAGCAGATAACTCAGATGGGGGTATAAATATAGCTCAGACTGGAGAATAAATTGACTCCAGACTGGGGTATAAATATTGATAACTCCAGACTGGTATAAATATTGATAATTCAGATGGGGTATCAATATTGTTAACTCAGATGGGGGTATAAATATTGATTAGTCAGACAGGTATAAGTATTGATAACTATTATTGGGGTATAAATATTGATTAGTCAGATGGGTATAAGTATTGATAACTATTATTGGGGTATAAATATTGATAACTATTACTAGGGTATAAATATTGATAACTCAAACTGGGGTATAAATAAGATAACTCAGACAGGGGTATAAATATAGATAACTCAAACTGGGGTATAAATAAGATAACTCAGACGGGGGTATAAATATTGATTAGTCAGACGGGAGTATAAATATTGATAACTATTACTGGGGTGTAAATATTGATAACTCAAACTGGGGTATAAATATGGATAACTCAGACCGGGGTATAAATATGGATAACTCAGACTGGGATATAAATATTGATTACTATAATGCATACCATGCAGATGTAATTTTCATTCAGTGTTACTATATTTGTAGAAAAGTCCAAAACTTAAAAAGCTTACATCATCAAAATCACACGATTTAAGAGAAAGTCTGAAAATCTGAATTTACAGCTTATGTCAGATAGTGTAGAGTTTTATTAACGGAATGTCTCTGCTTGGTTACTAGAACTTTGTTAACTCAAAAATTCACCATTTGGAAAAGTCCATTAAAATATTATAATACAGATTTGCAATGCACCAGTAATATTCACACTTATTTTATAAACTCTGATACAGAGACATAATATCAGCAATTTTGTTAAGATCTTATAATAGTATTTTTATATGGACAAAATTCATTTAAGTTGAAATTTTAACAATTTACAAATAATTGCACACAGACAAAAGTGGAGAGGGATAAGAAGGAGAGAATCAAAGAGAAGAGGAAAGCCTTGATGGAAGCTCGTCTTGCCAAGGTGAAACAGAGAAAGATGTTAAAGGGAGGTCTGCTTCCCACAGATGAGGAGAATGGTACATAGTGTTATGACTCTGTGGTCTTAAACTAAGTAACAGAAAAGAGTGAAAATCAACAAGTTTTGTAAAATTCAACAGATAATTTTAAAAATAACTTTCAGTATGGTGAATGAAATCCTAAATAGTCCTAAAAGTTCTATTACAAGTCCAGAAGTATTGATTATTCCAAATGAGTTCCAGTGGTGTTCAGAATGAAGTTCGGTCTTTTGTGCCGATGTGCCAATAGTCTGGAATTGTTTGATATGCTAACAGTCTTGATGTATCACAGTGATATAACTCAAAATTATCTTTAAATGAATTCACAGCAGTTCCAAAATAGTTACTCAGTCCTAAAGTTTATGAGCACCTTGCAATTCCAGTGAATATTTGAATTAAATCCACTCAAATTATAATTGAACCTCCATGACTCTCCAGAACATCCCCACAATCCTGATTTGGGTCATGATCCGGGGGTTGGGAACCACTGGCCTGTGATACATGATTAATATTTTATGAACATTGTTACAAGTGCCTATGATATATGATTAATATTGTTATTTTCAACAGCAGAAGAAAAGGAGGAGGAGGAGGAAATGATAGGTCCTCCTCTCCCACCTCCAGAACCAGCTAAAGAGACAAAACAGGACAAGGAGCCAGAGCTGTTAAAAAGAGATGATTCCTGGAGAAAGACTGCTCCTACAAGAGAATGGGACATGGGAAAGAAAGGTACCAAGTGCCATAAGCATACTTGTTCACATGCTTTTTTAAGCTTTAGTGATGAGTGGGATTTTTTAATTGCCCCAGTGTATCAGCCTGTCTGTCCATTACAAAGCTTGTCACGACTTCTCTTAAGTTGCTTGAAGGTTTTTATATGCCCGCCATGAGGTGGAGCAGATTATGTTATTAAAATGTCTTTCTGTCAGGCCATCTGTCTGTCTGTTACCAATTTTGTTTCCACATAAGGACTCAAATAGTCCACCATCTACAGTTACCAAACTTTGTAGATGGCTTGCACTTGGTTTAAGGAAGAACCCTATTGATTGGAGTATAAGGTCAAGGTCATTGTGACAGAAAGAAGAAGAATAGTTTGTGCACGACTCCAGTTCTTTAACATCTAATGTTACCATACATTGTGGATGACTTGCACTTGGGGTAAGGAGGACGCCTACTGATTTTGGTGTCAAAATATTAAGATTACAAGGACAGAAAGCAGAAAAGTAGTTTTCACAAAATAACTTTAGTTCTCCACGATCTACAGCAACATTTTGTGGATGACTTACACTTCAGGTTAAGGAAGAACCCTACTGTTTTGGGGTCAAAAGGTCAGAGTTTCTGTGACTGAAAGAAGAAAAATGTTATGGAAGAGACCGGTTGAATTTGAGGTCGAAGGTCAAGGTCAAAGTGGAAAAAAGAAAAATGGGATTTACAGAATAACCGTTGATCTAGAGTAAGTTCCTTGCCCATACTTCGTGAATAATTTGCACTTAAAGTCATGAATCAATAGATTCAGTGGTCTAAAAGGCAGAGGTCTTGGCCATGGCAAGTCTTATAAGAAAATAATGGTTTCTGGACATTATGTTCAGTTCAAGACCACATACTATGACCAAAAGTCAATATCATTGAGACTCCTTGGTCAGTGATCTCCTATGTCCACCATACTCTACTAGTGCCTAATAAAGGACTATTAAATACGGGGTTAAATATGTGGAAGGTGTATAATCTGCCATTCATAATCCTTTTTTTAAAAAATATTGTGGGCTAAATATATAGTTGGTGTAGATGCATAATAAGGTTTTAATTTTTCCTCCGACACTTCTTGAATCATTGTCTTGAAAAACTGTTGATCAAAGGATTACAGTTGCTTAAACAAAACCCCTTTCATGAAGACATCTGGGGTCTGCTTTGTTATAATTCTTAGCTATTTTGGAAATTGTCCATTGCCATATCCCTCCCTAACCTTACCATCCAATTATTTAGCATTACTGTATTTCTTATTCTTTTCAGATATATTAATAACCCCTGAAGAAAGATATCTAGAAGATAGAAGAACTGAGAGGGTTTATGAGTTTGCTCCGCCAAAGTTTTATTATAAAGATACACAGAGCACAACAGATACAAAATCTAGCCAAATGCAAATGTCATCTGGGATTTCAGAATCAGTTCCTAAGGTCAAAGAGACATTATCATTGTGGACAAATACAGAGCCAAATAAAACCCATCAAATTGGTGGCAATACAGTTATCAGTAGTAAATTATCAGGACAGATTAAGAAGGATGGAAAACCAGATGACTTGTCAAATATCCCTTTGCCCTTTGAACAGTCCATACCAATGACTTTCCCAGTGCCACCACCTCCACTGCCAAATTTTCCCTTCCCACCACCACCAGTCGGTCTTCCTGGTTCATTACCTTCACAGGTACATGTACAATATACATATTCTGGTCAGCAATGTGATGGTGGGTCAGCTATGTTCAGTCACAATACCCCCATGTCTGATAGTCAAATTAATCAGTGGGCCTACCAGTACCAGTTACCCCATACAGTTACAGGGTCATTTTCAGCCCCAGCAGGGCCAGATGTTGCACTTGGGTATCAGACAGCAGGTCAAAATATTGTAACCTCGCATGCTTTTTCAAATCCTGCTGAATCTATCCAGTGCTCTACAGTTACACAGTCCACAACCATTTCAAAACCCAAGATTGTTATTCCCAAGGAGTCAATCATAGACACAAGGCTTGTCCAAAATAAGGACCAAAATTGAATATGGAGTCTAAAATTATTTGTCTTCTTTAAAAATGTAATCTGAAATAATGACAATTCATATTTAAATATATATTTATCTCTATGTAGACTTTATCCTTTTTGTCTTCTTTTTCTTATTATTATTATTAAACTGTAAAGCCAACAAACACTCATCTTGAAAGTCCATTTGATTTTGAAAGGCTTCATTTTTATGTAAATAATGATTATACATTTAACTTGAAATAAATATGTCACCATTTTGTATTTATTTTAACCTTATGGATTTTTTTGCTTGTTTTACAATTTCCTTGTCTTGATTTACTCATGTTCAACATTCTTGATAATGGCAAGTTCCAAACATAAAACAGTTAAAAAGAGTTTTTGCCTATTAGAGTCAGGTAAGTAGTCCCTTGCTATGACAAGTCACCTTGGATGATAAGGTTACAGGACCGACCTAATAAACTTTTGTCAGAGAGTAGATAGCGGCCTTATTACCAAAGACATCCTTAAAAAATATTGCACAAAAATTGCACAAGTATGGGGAATAGGTATATCATCAAACATGGGCTTATCACTACATACATAGGTATATCATCAAACATGGGCTTATCACCACATACATAGGTATATCATCAAGCAATGGCCTAACATACATAGGTATATCATCAAACATGGGCTTATCACTACATACATAGGTATATAATCAAGCATGTGCTTATCACCACATACATAGGTATATCATCAAGCAATGGCCTAACATACATAGGTATATCATCAATCATGGGCTTATCACCACACACATAGGTATATCATAAAATCATGGGCCTATCACCACATACATAGGTATATCATCAAGCATTGGCCTAACATACATAGGTATATCATCAAGCATGCGTTTATCACCACACACATAGGTATATCATCAATCATGGGCCTATCACCACATACATAGGTATATCATCAAGCATTGGCCTAACATACATAGGTATATCATCAATCATGGGCTTGTCATTACATACATAGGTATATCATCAAGCATGGGCCTATCACCACATACATAGGTATATCATCAAGCATAGGCTTATCACCACATAAATAGGTATATCATCAAGCATTGGTCTAACATACATAGGTATATCATCAATCATGGGCTTGTCAGTACATACATACGTATATCAAGCATGGGCCTATCACTACATACATAGGTATATCATCAAGCATGGGCCTATCACCACATACATTGGTATATCATCAAGCATAGGCTTATCACCATATACATTGGTATATCATCAAGCAATGGCCTAACATACATAGGTATATCAACAATCATGGGCTTATCACCACATACATAGGTATATCATCAAGCATGGGCCTATCACCACATATACAGGTATATCATCAATCATGGGCTTATCAGCACATACATAGGTATATCATCAAGCATGGTATTATCACCACATAAATAGGTACTCACTGACCATTTGTTTTATGTTAATGCTATACAGTATGTAAGCAATTATATACTGATGTGCCTTATCAAGGCATATGTAAATTTTCCTCTATTTTTTTAAAAACATTTTGTGCATTTAAACTATTCATTAATATATGCTTTCATTATGAAAATTGTTGTTGGATAAAATTTCAAGCCAGCATCAGTTATTGCATGAAACTGCTATAGCTGTTGAACCATTCTGGATATTTTGATGCTGTTTAGACATAACCCTGTAATAGCTTTTGAGGGAGGTGGCTATTTTTATGAGGTACTGTCTCCTTCATGGAGTCTTGGCCATACCTGGATAGAGTTGTCTGATGAAACAATTAGAACAGTACATTTGGGTTGCATGTTGGGGTAATGATCTTCTCAGAGATTACCACGAATGTGATAACAAGGAAGATGGCTAAAAACTGGGAATCAGGATGTGGACCTTCAAAAATGAGAGCAATGTTAAATCAAGGCTTTTCATAAATGTTACTTCTCAGGAACAATGCAGATATTAGGTTTTGTGCTTCACATAGCAAAATGGTTTGATGACTTTCCCATGCATCAGATACAGACACCAAGGAAAATATTTAAGAAACTTGACTGGACATAAAATTTACAACAGCAGCAATTCACAGAAACCTACTTAGAGAATACCAATCTAAAGATGCTTCAACATCTCATTCAGCCAAAACCTCAGAAGAGAAAGGTATCAACAAAAAAATGGCTTAGTAACAAAGTCATTTGCCAGGAAGCATGTGATGTAAGTTAGTGCTGAAATTCTGAAGCTCCATATAACGATGGCAAGTATCAGCAAAAAATCAACATAATGAACAAAATAAATGAGTAGTCTTATTATTCATCCACCTGCATAAATGGACATATTTGGGCTTGTTTCTGCAAATAATTTAATGAGATCCATAAAGCCTTACAAAGATGTTTTCAACTAGTTACTTTATAATGGTGTTATTTTGTGCAAGATGCATCAGTTTGTCAAATTTAATACATAGCACTAAAATGATAGATGTAGATTCCTGTCCAGAAATAGTTGCACTTTGATCAAACTTTGCCCCAGAAATGTGACAATCTAATCAAAGCATGGGGATTAGGGGAAATGGCCCACAAACTTGTATTTGTATTTCAATACTACTTTTTGTACAGACATGCTAATGAGCAAGTATTCAAAACAGATGGTAAATATCAGGGTCACAGAAATGCTTTACACGTCAGGTTTGCAGCTCTGTGTGAATCAATGGTCAAGAGGACCCCAGGGTATCAAAGTCATTGACAAGACTAGGCAGAAGCATACCAGATGAAAAGAGGAAAACAAATTTAACAATGTCAGCACGAGAGAAAATCATTTAGTCAACAAGGCTGTACAAACTGGATTGCCGAACATCTGGGACTATTCCAGAGTTTTAGTTAGGCAAGATCCTTACAGCAAGAATTTAATTCCAGGCAAGAGCATTTTCATAAACATTGACTGGTTACCTGGTTTTCACTTCCAAGCAGATTTGAAAAACCAGTCAAACCATGGAGTATCATGCAGTTGGTTTTATCACTCTATGTATCAGGATTTCTCTGTTTATCTTAGTTGCCTTGACAACTCTCCTGTGGCAAAGTTTACTCAGTTGATGTTACGAACGTTAAAAGTTGAGCCCATGCTTTGTTTACAGCATAGTGAATGCTTTTGATCTGACTTGTGATTATCTGTGGAGAAAGGAGACAAAGTGTACATGGTCACAGACAAAATTAGACATGAGAAGCGTAGTATATATGGAAATAGTTTATTTCTACTTTTTGAAAATTGGACATCCTATAGAATACATACACTCTGACAGTACTACAACTGAGACATAGATTCTGACACTTCATTGCAGCTACTGCTTAATTACATCTCCGCGATTCTGGCAAGTCATTTTAAACTGAACAGTAGTAAGCAATGAATCAAAATAAGAATGTTTTTTTTTTACAAAGATCTTGTTTACACTTATTTTTTTGGCATTCCTTTAGGGGGTGGCTAAAGCTTCCAACTAGAAGGAAGAAGTGCTATCTTGGAGTGTTTTAAGTTTAAGAAATTAAATACATTTTACTTATGTCTGACAATAATATTGCAAGGAATTGGCTGGGACGAGTCACCTTTCCTGTGTCACCTGTCCCAGACAAGTGGGTAAATGTTTTTACAAACCTGCTAAGATGTAACAAGATAACAGTTAAATTTCAGTATGGCCTTAAGGTATGCACAAGTCCAATAAAGGAATGTAAATTTAAAATTACTTTTGTACCTCAAATTATTAACCACAGTAAATTACAGATTCTAATTTTAATTACACATGTATTTAATTCTTGTTGATTTTCATTCATTTTAAAGTGTGTGAGTAGACCCGAATGCTAGTTCTCTAAACAAACAGTGACAAATATTTCGAACATTGTTTATCATTTAAGAAAAGTCTAATTAGAGTGTCTGCACATGGAGGAGAATTGGTAGTGAAAACATATTGCCAGGTGAAAAATCAATTGTTTCTTGTGTGATGAAATCAGCAACCTGGTTCAAAGCCAATTTTGATGTACAGGTATACAAATAAATGGACAAGAGCTATTGACATGTTCTTGTGCATAGGCAATGCAGTGATTGCTTCTGCAGATGAAATCAAAGTTAAAATCTTGGTTAGTAATATGCATGATTTGCCATATTTCAGATTTTCAGGCAACAAAAACACCAACAAACTCTGATGTATATATAATGTTTATTAGTGTTTAATGTTTATTTGATCTGAATGAACAGAAAAAGTGACAATAATGCAATAATGTGTTATTGAAATGCTATTAAAATGCAAATCAGTTCCCTGTCTTTCTACATATATATTAATCTCTTTATGACCTGAAATTGTCATGCAGGTTAAAGACAAAACTACCACCATGCTCAATGTATGTAACAAGTCATATTATAGTTTTCCAGTATTTCAAAGGAACAATTTCACAGTCTACATTTTGCACTTCCACATTGAAAACTGATAGTTTTCTTTATCCAAAGCAATAAACTCAAATAACTATTTTTCTTAAAAGCAAATAATTCAATGCTAGAGTACTGATTTTGTTATTTAATAAAATTGGTTGCTATTTAACCTTTGGCAGATCAATTTTGGAACTGTCCTTATTGACTCTTAAAGCAATGTTCATTTAAAAAAAAAAAACATCATTTACAATGCCTAAATCATCCACATTTTTCCAGAATTAACTTTTCTATGCCTGAATATTTTTGCATATTTATGATATCTTGTGACAGTGGTGTGTGGTCATCAGTTATAAATGCAATTCAGCAAGGGTATACAACTATGCTTTGGGAAGTTGAATTGCAGATTGGAAAATTACATTCCAGTCCATTGATTGGAATGTAGGTGAAGAGAATAAACAATAAATAAAATTCTCTAAAATTGATGTAGTGTTCAGCACAATAGATCAATGAGATTAACTCCCCATGGTCTGCATTTAGTTACCATGCCAAGAAATTTTAGAGAATTGTAATACACTTTAAGGGTCCACATCTTCTCATCATTTTGGGGGTCTTTATTCCTTTTTTAAAAAGCCAGAAAGCAAGGTAAAAAGATGTGGAAATAAACTATTAAATCATAATGAATGTACATGTCCAAATCAACATAGGTATCACAATGAAAAGAACTGGATCTTTAAAGCCCCTCCATCTGTCTGTCTGTCTGCAGATGTGACTGGCTTATATTGCCAATCCGAAGACACTGACAATGCAGTACATGGTTTTGTTCTCCCACCTCACAGTGCAGCTTCCTGGCAAAAGAAAGTAATTTAAGTCAAAATATCTCCAGCTTTCTGGCAAAATTAAGTAATTTTAGTGATGTCAAAATATAACCAACTTCTTATCAAAAAAATAAATTGAGTGAAGTCAAATGATGACCAGATCTGTTTCTGTAAAACATGTATGCTCCCACAGCAGACCCAAAATATCTAAGTCTTCTTATGTTTACAAAGGTGATGTTATAAAATCTTGTTTTTCAGCCTTCAGCTGAAATCGATTGACTTGTGGATGTCACCAATCAATATCGGATTCATTTATACAAATGTGAAAAATGGACAGGTTTCTCCGTTTGAGAGAGAAATTACATGGTTTTAATGGAACCCAATGATGTTTAGGACCAATATCTTTCAAGATTCAGTATTATTTGTTGATTTGGCATATACAACTTTTTGCACATAATCGCAGCAAAGGTATTTCAATGCAAATTTTCTGTGACTCTGGTCATGACAAGAAGGTCAAACTGGCAAACATGCATGTCACTGAAGGAACTATCTCTTGCTTCATTATGATGTGTGCCAAGTATGAAAAGAGTCTATCATGGAGTTCAGCAAACATAAGTGTTTAGAAGAACCTGAACCAAAACCTTTAACAAATTTTCTATGTGACTTCATGGTAAAGTGGGTTAAGTGGGTGTATCTCAGATTGTCATAGTTTCAAAATGATTCATGCAGAGAATAAAGAAAACCCATCCAAGGGTTTAAGAAATATAAATATTTAAATACAACAAACTAATGAGATGTCACTGGTCTCTACTATAAATAAATAAAAACAAACTGTGTTGCATTATACAGATTTTAGCATCTGCTTAAAGAATTTCAACCATTTTCCTCAAATAAGGCTCAAAGTTAAAAAAAAAATAACTGTCAACACAATTTTATCAAAAACTGACAATAAAAGACCTTTCTGCCAATAACAGCATCATATCATAAAGCTGTCTTGTAATCTGGTATCAACCTTTTAAAAAGTCTCTTTACTTTTTATGGACAATATTATTTAAAGAACTTGGTATATGCATTGCAAAACACCCAGATAATGTCTGATACACATAACAAGGAAATCTGTCTCCAATTTAGTGATAATTAAGATCTGAACTGTTGTTCCCATTTATCTAGACTAACAAGGATTGATGATCTAGGGTAAGGGACCTATCATTTAAATTTCATAGGGAAGTGGGGTCTGGGATTACCCTTCAAGCCCAGCGGGATTTTATTTTTACCTTACAATAACTAAAAAAAATTTCAGATAATGGATGTAACAGGTTGATGTTTCTATAAAATCTGAACAAGAATATTTTCCAAAATGTTGGAAAAGCAAGGGTTTTGACTAAAAACAAAATTAAGAGTGTAGAGGTTTGTTCCTTTCCTTATATTATTTACTCATCATTTACTGACTTACCATCAGTTTGATTGTCCCAGAAGCATGAACTTGCTGTGTGCAGACCAGCTCCATTCTTTTGCATTATAACACATGTTACTGAAAAAAGATAACAAAACTGAACTAGCTGGTTTCGTAAATAATGGCAACAAATACTCCACTGCTATAGCCTTGAGATGATAGTGCTGTTGTGTACAAGTCTAAAGTTAAAATTCAGTGTCAATCAAGAAATTAATAGAGAGTTCACTTTTGATGGGATGAGTGGAGAAACTCAATCTCACACTCAAGACCACATGTAATATCTTGTATTCATTACTTGCCAATAGATGACCTATTTTATTGTATTTGTTAAAAAATTCTGCTGTGTCCTTTCAGTATTTTCCATATTGTTTTCTAAGTTTTCAGTCTAGCATAACCTCAATACTTCCAAAATCAAACACATAAATTGGCCACATGACTTCAACTGTCAGATATAAAACCTTTTTTTTGCTTGAGATTTTTCAAGGTCAAATACAGATGCACTATGTAAAGCTGCCGATGAGTAAAGTGACAGATACTGGATACTGCAAATGTTAATGTGTGACACATATGGCTTAAATGAAACACTCTAATTCAAAAGTGCAGTTTAACCCACCCATGCATTAGTTTTTTTCACATTAGTTTGCTCAGCCTCGCTCTCCTACGGAACATCTATTATTATTATTATTATTAATTTAATTTTTTCTAATATGTGTTTCCACCACCTTTCCTTGTCATGTAAATACATTCATATCTTGTTTCTTGTGGGGCAATTTTATCTTGGATGCAGACTCAGTGCTAAAACAATCTGATAGCCCAACACCAGAGGCCCCTCTAATTTCATATCGGGCCTATCCTGTATTCTAAAAGAGGTGCTTGTCAGGCTTGTCCCAAAAAAAATAGTCAAATTTGTCTGAGAAAATTTTGATTGCGCTGATGAAATGCAGAAATGAATTTTCAAGATGTTGACATACCTGCCATAACTCAGCACAATTAAAATCAGATCGCCTCTGTCCTATGTGAAGTGGAGAACTGATTTTAATCAAATTGTAACTCAGTATGTCATGCTAAAGACATGATTTTGCACTCCCAAACCCCAACATGGTTGTGTTTTGAGGAAACAGTTGTTAGTAATCTTCGTAACTAGAACAATAAACACTAACAGCAAACTTCCATTACATGTAGCATATATAAACAGTAAACAGTCATGATTGGAGCTGATGTAAAACTATCCTTATGGCACTTTGAATGGCGATAATTAAAAGGCAATGAGGTCAAGTATAAACCACCATTTCTCATATTCCTTAACTGGCTGACAATAGCTAGTGAGATGTGTTTGAAGACTGCAATGGGTGAGCCTACTGTGCTAACTGACATAGGTACACATGGAATAGCCCTATAGGTAAATCAAAGAGATGCTAGATGCATGTAGGAGAACAAAACTTATTATGTATCATTGCTTTGAATGAAAATGTTTAAACCGTATGTATTACAGGTTTGTGACAAGTTTGTAAACAGTAGCAATGTTTCTTTGAAGTGAGATTTTACTGCATATATAAATGCAAAGCATGATTATTTCATTTGTCAGAACAGTATTCAAGTGTGATTCAATTTTGAAGCCAATTTAGGAAGCAATTAGCTATAAATAGTATCAGCAAAGCCAAAAAAAATAAATTGTGAACTGGTCAATGGAGTTTTACTCTGTTAGACACATCAGCAAAAATAAAAAAAGAGTGGGAGAGGCAATGAATTCTTTGCATATTCTGCAAACATTTTCATGTGTCAACTTGTTTCCGACCATGATTGGCTCAGAGAATCCAGCAGAGAAGTTCGGACACCATGACAGTCCAGCCTTTAGTGAGTGTGGTGATGAACACTAATAACATCCACATTACCATCAAACCCCCTATTTAGTTTATATTTGAACTGTAGCAATTGCGACATTGTGTGTCAAATAATATTAAAAAAACAGAATATGTTGGGCATATGGAAATCGGAGTCCGGGTGTGGAATTTCAGTCAGGGCTTGTGATTTTTTTTAAGTCACCAGCCTTGGGCCTTTGTCTAAAAAAATTTTCTTTGAGAACTGAGAATTAGAAATAAAAAATAATGCATTGCTACATATTGTACCCAATGAAGCATGATAACTAGATTATACCAAACAGTACTGGACTAATCACTAGATCATACCAAACAGTACAGCACTGATCACTAGGTCATACCAAACAGTACAGCACTGCTATATATGGCACCCAGTGAAGCAAGATAACTAGATCATGTTGAACAGTACAGCACTATTGTGTCAGTAGCTCACATCAAAATTTGTTCAACTTTTTTCACAAATAGATCCTTTTCTGGACATACAGCTCTTTCCTTATTTTCTACAAAGCCATTCTCCAGCTTTTTTGTTTATTATATACTATATATATATATATATATATATATATATATATATATATATATATATATATATATTGCTACATATATGTAATTTAAATACTTGTGTGTTGGTTTTAAATTTCTTTTTTATTTTCATTTCATTTCATTACATGTTATTGTAATGATAACTTTATGCACTGGATTTGACATTTTTCCAGAAAATTCAGTTCAGTTCTGTTAAACCTGATAAATACGCAGTTTGTAGAAACATTGTATCTTTTGGTGACCTAGATTTCAGGGCCAGTTTCAGCTCTGTTGTAAACAGCTTTTTAAAAATTTTTTTATTATTGAATCTTATAGCAAGATTCATTCAGTACAATCGAATCCGAACATGGCCTACATGATAACTGACATATGATGTTACTATGTTTCTCGAAAGGAAGTGATCACGTGACACTATCATGTGGTTCATTTTGCGTTTCAGTTGGAGTTAAAGTGACGTATCATAGTGTTTTTCTAGTCAGTCGTAGTTCATACCTTCGGGCTCAAAGGTTTTATTTTGTTGTTGCCAGTTTGACTTAAATTTTTCTATTTTTTGGAATTAATAATTTATTTCCCAGGAAAATATTTGTGCTCATCAAAATTCTTGGACAAAGACATTTACTGAAAATTATTCGGAATTCTAAAGCCAGAATACTATTCTTGGTGGTTCAACAAGGAACTGTTGACACGACAACACAAAACAGGTTATAGAGGACATCATCGCCTTCCATCTTGGAACTTCATCGGGATTCAAACTTTTATTCATTTAGAACTTTTTAGTGATAGGACTTATATTTTTAATTATTGGATTAATTTTCTGGATTTGATTCATAAACCGTAAGTCTTTTTTCACATTTTTACCTTGTTTTCTAGGGAAATAAATTATTTTGTTAAATTTACATAGCTTGTTGGCTTCACTCTTTTCTTTGTTACTTTTGTACGAGCCTAGACACATAAGAAAGGAAATTGGGGCGCTCGTCCTTGGGATATATGAATTTGGCTAAAATATTTCAGAAAATTGTTTTTTGAAATTTAAATTCCCTTAGTTTTCAGAATTTTTTAAATCCCAAGTACTATTTCATATTTTGTTTGAAATTTTTAGTGGAATGTCATCAAAAGTGGAGATCTTTCTTTCAAATCCTACTCAGGAGCAGTTGGATTGTTTGAAAAAAGATGAATTGCTTGAACTTGCCTAAGAAAACGATCTTTCTGAGGCAAAAACTTCTTTAACGAAGCAAGAAATAAAAAACATTCTGATCCAGTATTCGTAGAAAAGAATGTTTTGGATAAAGGTGTATTGCTTTCAATCATTAATTCTGTATCAGACTCTGACATAAAGTAAAGGAATTAAAATACAAGATGGAATTAGAGTTAAGGAAGCTTGAACTTCAGAAAGAAAAAGAGGAAAAACAAATGCAAATGCAGCTTCAGAAAGAGAAGAAACGAATGCAGTTGCATTTGGAGAAGGAGAAGAAACAAATGCAGTTGGAATTGGAGATAAGACAGGTTCAATTTCAGATAGAAAAGATACAAATGGAAAGAGGAAGGGAAGTAAGACAAATGCAATTTGAGAAAAAGCAGATAGGATAATGCAAATGCAAATGCAAAGAGATAAGGAAGAAAGAGAGAGAGAAAGACAAATGCAGTTACAGAAAGAACAAAAAATAGTTGCAATTTGAAGAAAGAGAGAGACAGACAGACAGATGCAAAGAGAGAAGGAAGAAAGGGAATTTCAAATTCACTTAAAAGAATTAGAGCTGGCAAAAGGTAAACACTCTCCTACTTTTTATGTTTTCAAAAAATATCAAGTTAGTGCCCCCTTTTCTGGAAAAAGAAGTAGATATTTTCCTCGTTTTAAAAAAATTGTGGAAAATTTGAAATGGCCAAGGGAGCATTGGACTCTATTATTACAATCTGTACTTACTGGTAAAGCCAGTGATATTTATTTTTAACTGTCACTAGAGTAGAGTGCTGACTATGATGTGGTTAAAGACTGTATCTTGAAGGGTTATGAGTTAGTCCCTGAGGCTTATCAGCAAAAATTCAGGAATTCTAGAAAATCAACTGACCAGACCTATCTTGAATTGGCATGGGAAAAAGCACAACAATTTGATAGGTGGTGCTCTTCTAGAAAGGTTAACAAAGATTACGAAAGTCTCAGACAACTCATGTTAGTTGAAGAGTTTAGGAACTGTGTCCATAGTGACATTAAGACTTATCCTGACAAGCATAAGATCAAAACCTTGGAAAATGCTGCTCGTGCTGCTGATGAGTATTTCTTAACTCATAAAGTTCCTGTTGTAGGCAAGTCTTTCACTCAGCGTCTACTGGTAAAAAGGTATTTCAGCCTAATATGAGCCCTTCTAAAACTCAATCTGGCACAACTTTTAAAAATCAAGCTTCTGAAAATCCTTGTCTCTTCCTTAGTGTACCTATTGCAAGAAGAAAGGACACGTTATTTCTCATTCCTTCAAACTGAAATATAAGCATCAGAATCAAGATAGACCTATCCCAAATGCTCTAGTTTCTAAGAGGTCAAGGTCACGGTCATGTATTGAAAGCAATACATTTGTTGGGTCTAATAAACCCCAGTATGATTTTATTATGGAGAATTATGAACCATTCATGTCGAAGGGTTCTATATCACTCTTGGGTGATTTGGCCAATCCCATCCCTATTAAAATTGTAAGGGACACAGGAGCTTCTCAGAGTCTTTTATTATTAGGTACTTTGCCTTTTTCTGAGAAGTCTTCTTCTAATGAGAGTGTTCTTATTCAGGGAGTAGAGTGTGGCTTTGTTAATCTTCCTCTCCATTGTGTAAATTTGTCATCAGACTTAGTTTCAGGACCTTCTTTACCCGTTGAGGGCATTCATTTATTACTAGGCAATGACCTAGCTGGAGACAAGGTTGTGGTTAATCCACTTGTAACTGACAAGCCTTCTTTGGATCAGAAAGTTGATCCTATTGAAAAAGAATTCCCCGATTTATACCCAGCTTCTGCAGTTACTAGATCTATGTCAAAGAAAGCTCTTGAGAATGATTTCGATAAAGAAAGTATTCCTTTAGCTGACACATGTATTGGTCAGGCTTTTGATGAGGTCACTTTCACTCCTTGTTTGTATCAATCAAAAGGTACTGATCACAGTGATCCTCTTTTAGCTACTCTTTTTTTCTAATCAGGGTGACAAACAACAATCACTTGTCGTTGAACATGAAAAAGATCCTGAGATCTCCCGTTTGTTTCCGAGGGCCATTAGTGAAACTGAAGCCACTGAAGTACCTGTCTGTTACTTCATTAAAAATGGAATTCTTATGAGAAAATCGAGACCTCCCGAGGTACCTGCTGGTGACGAATGGTCAGTGAACTGTAGTTCCAAAATCTTACAGACAGGAAATACTTAGTTTGGCCCATGAAACTCCTCTGGCTGGTCATTTAGGGATTAAGAAGACTTATCACAAGATCTTGACTCACTTTTATTGGCCAAAAATTAAAAGTGATGTTTGTAAATACTGTAGATCTTGTCATACTTGTCAAATGGTATGAAAACCTAATCAGGAGATACCTAAGGCTCATCTGCACCCTATTCCTGCATTTGACGAACCATTTAGCAGAATAATGGTAGACTGTGTTGGTCCCTTACGTAAGACCAAGTCAGGCAACCAATACTTGTTGACCATTATGTGTGCATCAACAAGGTTCCCAGAGGCAATTCCTTTGAGGAATATTAAAACTAAAACTATAGTAAAAGCTTTGATAAAGTTTTTTACTCAATTTGGCCTTCCCAAATCTGTCCAATCGGATCAAGGGTCAAATTTTATGTCTGGAATTTTCCAGCAAGTTATGTATGAATTAGACATTCAACAATTCAAACCTTCTGCCTATCACCCTGAGAGCCAAGGGGCTTTAGAAAGATTTCATCAGACTTTGAAGAATATGATTCGATCATATTGCTTTGATACGGGTAAAGATTGGGATGAAGGCATTCATTTACTGTTGTTTGCTGCTGTTAGGGAGTCAGTTCAAGAATCTTTAGGATTCAGTCCCTTTGAACTAGTTTTTGGACACACTGTGCGTGGACCATTAAAGTTGTTGAAAGAGAAACTTTTTTCTAATGAAGACACTGAACTTAATCTTCTCGATTATGTTTCCAATTTTAAGTATAAGTTGTCAAAGGCTTGTGAAGTCACAAGAGCGAATCTGCACTCTACTCAGTCAAAAATAAAATTAAGATATGATAAAAACTCAAAGGAGTTTTCAGCCTGGTGATAGAGTTCTGGCTCTCTTGCCCATTCCACAAAATCCTCTTCAGGCCAAGTATTATGGTCTGTACACAGTTGAAAAGAAAGTAAATGATTTAAATTACATCATAAATACTCCTGGAAGGCAAGAAAAAAAAAACAACTTTGCCACATAAACATGTTAAAGGAGTATATTGAGAGAAACAGCCAGGCAAATCATGCAATTAATTTAGTTGTACCTGTCCCACTCAGTGAAGATTTGAGTGAAAGAATTCAGTCAGACACTATTGATTTTGGAGTGACAAATCTTAAGAATTCGGAAATTATGAGTAATCTGGACCAGAAACTTTCCAATTTGCAACAACAAGAAAGGAAAGAACTTAAACAGTTATTATTTGAATATGAGCACTTATTTCCAGATGTTCCTATGAAGACAAACAAAATGTTTCATGACAATGAAATTATAAATTCCAAATCTGTGAAAACAACACCCATACAGGATGAATTCTCTCAAACAGGAATACTTGAAAAAAGAAAATTCAGTATTTGCTGTAGAATGGTTTCATAGAGCCCAGCAAAAGTGACTGGAGTTCACCATGTATACTTGTTCTGAAACCAGATAAAACTTTCCGTATGTGCACTGATTATAGGAAGGTGAACAGTGACAAAAACAGATTCATTTCCATTACCAAGAATCGATGACTGCATTGATAAAATTGGAAATGCCAAGTATGTCACCAAATTTGACCTTCTGAAAGGATTTTGGCAAATTCCACTAATGGAAAGGGCAAAGGAAATTTCAGCATTCGTGACTCCAGATGGACTTTATCAATATAAAGTAATGCTGTTCGGGATGAAGGGTTCTCCAAGTACCTTTCAACGTTTGATGAATATGATTGCCTCTGGTCTGGATAATTGTGATGATTACATCGATGATGTCATCATCTACTATGACACCTAGAAAGAATATTTAGCTACAATTCGGAAATTCTTTGACAGACTCACTGATGCAAGTTTGACAATTAATTTATCCAAAAGTGAGTTCTGACGTGCTTGTGTAACTTTTCTAGGACATATCGTGGGACATGGACAAGTTAAACCTATAGATGGTAAGGTCAAGACTATCTCTGATTTCCCTGTGCCTGTCAGTAAAAAGCAGCTGATACGGTTTTTGGGTATGGCTGGAAACTATCGGAAATTTTGTTCCAATTTTTCTAATATTGCTGAACCCCTGACAAATTTATTGAGCAAGAAAAACAAGTTTCTTGAGACCGAAAAATGTCAGGAGGCTTTTGACAAGTTAAAGGCCATACTTAAAAGTGCACCAGTTCTTACAGCTCCAAATTTCAGTCAATCTTTTAAATTATCTGTTGATGCAAGTGATGTTGGGGTTGGAGCAGTATTGATTCAAGAAGATAGAAATGGTGTTGATCATCCAGTGTGCTATTTCTCTAAGAAATTAAATAAGCACCAAAGAAATTACTCAACAATCGAGAAGGAATGTTTGGCTTTAATACTGGCATTACAGTATTTTGAAGTTTACATTAGTTCAGCTCCTTCTCCGATTGTTGTGTTTAGTGATCACAACCCCCCTTACTTTCATCAACAAGATGAAAAACAAAAATCAAAGATTATTAAGGTGAAGTTTGTTGTTACAGGAATATAATCTTGACATCAGGCACAGCAAGGGAAAGACAATTTAATTGCAGATGCACTTTCCCGTGTATAGAAATATTATTTCATATACACTTTGTATAATTCATAAGAGGTTTCTTCTTATGTAATTTTTTTTTACCTCGTGTATAATTAACATGGTAAAAAGAAAGCTTTATTACATAAATCTTTCTTTTTCTTTATGGGGGGAAGTGTTACGTATGGCTTCACTCCTTTCTTTGTTACTTTTGTACAAGCCTAGACACGTAACTGGGGTTGGGAAGCACTGGTTTAGATGCTTTCTTAGTCAAGTGGCAAGTATGGCTGCCTCACATACATGTAAACCAAGTTCAACTCCCATGATGGTCATATTTTTTTTGTTTTCTTCCTTTCTTATATGCCATTTTACCTTGAAAATTAGGAAGGAGAATTATGCCACTACACGTCTTCTGTCTGCAGTTATTATCATGCAGAATACATTAAGAAATCTGCTACTTCAGTCTGTTACACATATTGCTAGCCAATACATTGAAGCATAAAATAAAATAAAATTTGCTAGCTCCATATCATAGATGTGGAGAAAATATCTGAAGATCTGAGTTCAATTAGGCTGCAACATTTGCATGTGTAAATTGGAAAATTTGGAATTATGTAAATAAACAAATATTTTACTTACCAATATATTTGAATGGCTTTCCAAGTTTTGTCAGCTGATTTAAGCACTGTTCTACAACATTAGATGTCCATTGATTGACCTTGTTATGTTGGTATGCATTGCCCCCAATGGCCCCTTCAATAGCCTGAAAGTAATTGACAATATTGGAATCAAACAGTTTTTCCCAAAAACTGAGTACTGAATTATCATACTGGATTCAGAAATGATAAGATATAATTATTTTTAATATGCTTTTATCAAATGGAATGAAAATCTAAATTTCACCAAGTCATAACAGTTTAAATGACCTTTGCCTCTACTATAAAGCTTTCTCCATGCATTATTTTTCTAATGCTTCCAAGGTCTTAGAAACGAACATGTACCTTAATGTCACAAAGTCTGCAGCGCTTACAGTACAACTTTCACTGAATAAACTAAAAGTTTTCAGCATGAATGTACAACTGAACCATTCGAGTCATGTCATCACTTTTACATCATGCTTTATTTTGCCTGGATGGAAACTCTGCGTTGTTAGCATTAACAAGCTGATGATCGCAACTTGAACTAAAAAAATGTCTAATACTGCACACTACTCCTCTTACACCATAATATAAATTTCATTACTATAATAATTATATTTTATTACTGGCTTTTATTTTTCACATTACAAAATGATTATGATTAAAATCCTTAAGACCTTAAATATTTGGTAAAGGAAATAACAACGACTTGCACACTGCATAAAATTGGAACTTGAAATCCCAATAAAGTTTACCTCTTTTATGATGTTTGTCACTTCATCAACAACAAATGCTGTCTGAAAAAGAAAAAAAAAAGTAAGAATAAAATAACAAAAGACTCAATTATGGCCACTATTGTGCAGCTCCATTACATAACTTGGGCATTAACTATCTCAAAGAGAAGGTTTGTTTACCATTTTAAAAACACAACCTATGTAAATTATCTCCTAAACTTTATAAAATGTCAATTTTTAATATTTTACTTTAGTCTGATAAAAACTCTTTCCTATGAACTGGATCTTAACAATCTGAGGCCAAATCACCTGATTAATACACATGGCTCCTGCTCATTATCAATCTCATCCAAGAGCTTGATTATATACGCCTATGTAAGTTTGAGATAAACTGGATCCAATATATGGTTTCCACAATAATAACAAGCTCAGCCAATTAGATGGAAGATTACTTTATCAACACACATGCCTCTCAGTTTTGAACTTTTTTCAAGCTCTGATTTGTCCAAAATCAAATTCATTTTCTACCTGAACAGAACCAAAGATTTTGGTTTTGTAAATAATATGTTTATCTCAAGATGAGTGCAGAACATTGGAAATTCACCACGAAATGCTGAGTCTACCTGATGTTTACTACATTCTATAATTTTATTAACAGACCTTGTTTAATTATAGCTCTGATTATTCTGGAAATGAACTTTTGTCCTGCACCTAGCTCTTCTTCTGTGTCTTTGTTTTTGATATGATCTTGTTTATCAAGAAAATGTTTCATTTGTGCTCTAAAATTTTGAAGCAGAATCATTTGCCGTGTTCAATATTTGATTTCGACTAAAATTAATTAATTCAAATTATTCTTCTCTGGAAAAGTAAATTGCTCTATAATATTCTTGGAAAGAGACATTAACTGGGAATTATAGTAAAATCAAACAAGACAACCTTGGATTATATTACTGTGATTCAACAAATGACTGCTGACACATCATTACAATTCAGGTCATTGGCATATTAGTAGATTAGAGACTACTGGCCATTACAAGGACATCAACACCTTCAGCATTGGAAATTATTTGGAATACCACTAAAGTTTATTCAGAACTTTATTCATTAGGACTTGTATTAGTAATTTAGTAATTCTAGGATTATTAGAATTTAATTTACAATACAGTAAGTTCTTTTTACATTTTCACTTTGTATTCTTGGGAAATAAATTATTTGTTGAATTTTACAAAGCTTGTTACTTTTTGCTCTTTCCATATTACTTATTTTAAGACCATAGAGTCATAACAACCCATTAATATAAATAGATCTCATTCACATTAGCGATAAACAAAAAATGTTGATGGCTGGACAGTGGACACATGGCCATATTATAAACTCACCATATTATAAAGTCTTATGGCCAGGTGAGGTAAAAATGGGGATATATCATATATTACAGTTGATAACAGTGCACCAACATCTGCTTAGACAGTACTGAACAAATGTCAGTCTAACTTCAAAGTGTTGTTATTTACATGCTTTCAATTAAATGTTCCCAACCAGTCCACTAGTCATCTAAAAAAATGGATACTAACTGCTCAATGTCAAGATTATATCTTAGGTATCATACGATGATGTTATCAGGCTAAACAGCCATACTATCCTTACTTCCTCAAATCACGAGAAATTAAAAGAACCATCTTTGCAAAATTATGTTAAGTGCTAAAGGAGAAATGGCTGTGAAAATTCTCCTGGTTTTACAGGGTTGGCTATGACCAAAAATTGGTATAGCAAGTTGGCAAAGTCAGGATCATTTAACTTTTAGTATTCACATTGAAATTCTTAAAGTTAGGAATGTTGCCATTTTCTTGATTTACTATTTTATCATTGTCTCCATAATCAAACAATGTGTTTCACCAAAGCTGCACACTGCACTGAAAATACAGTACTCCCTCATTATAACACTGAGATGTAAACATTTCATAGCAAGACCACCTTGTAAGAAAGTAAACAACCTCATAGCAAGACCATCTTGTAAGAAAGTAAACAATTTCATAGCAAGACCACCTTGTAACAAAGTAAACAATCGCATAGCAAAATTACCTTGTAACAAAATACACCATACAAATTATTTTATTATAACTTTATGAAATGGGAGCCATGACCATACACATACTTCCTTATAACAGGAAATGTGTTGTAATGAAGGGCCTTATAGTGAGGGATTGTGGTTTGCTATATACTCTTTTACTCTCATCCCATAGTATAATGTGTAAAACTCTGATTTTCTATTTTTATAATCAAAAACTGTGCCAAATAATGAAATGTGCCATGGTTTACATTTTTTGTAATTTATCAATTTGAACAGAAATTTAATAACCAATATACAGTACAGTGTATTGATATATTACATGCCATACCTTCTTCATAATTTTATTAAACACAAGCTGTAGTTCAGTCATAGACAGCAACAGAAGCCTTATTTTCTATAGTGCAATTATGTTCTTCATTAAGATGATATGAAATTCAGTAGCAAAAACTTGAGTTGAAATAAACTAAAAGGTCATGCAGAAATCAATAACAAGCCATAATAATAATCCATTTCTGTGGCAAGATGATGATCAACATAAATCCAGGTGAGAGAGAGACAGACTGAGACAGAGAGAGACTAAGAATATCTTTCAGGATCAATGTCACCTCAACATTTGATTACACGTTTCAACTGTTATCATCATGGACAGAAAATTTATACTGATATTAACTAATTGAATAATGCTATAGTTTTCCAGTCAGTAGGTTTTGATAGAAATCCTTGTGGTAAATACTTTGATGGGGTGAATCAACTTCCCACCATAATAGGTACTGAAAACATGGAATTCACCAAAACCATACAGTAGCAGCATAGGGTAGTCACTTTAAATAGTGGTTACCGAAATTAAATCACTGTATTGAACCCTACCTGTCTGATATCAACAAGCTGATTACATATTTTCTCATTCATAAAAGTATAACTTATTTAAATATCTTTAATAAGCAGACACAAGAGAAAAATTTAGTATATACAAACGAGATGCATTCAAATTTAGGATATAGAGTATCAGGTGGGTGGCCACTTGTACCAACATCATAGGAAATATATAGTACTGGGTCAAGAGTGAGCAGCCACTTGCCATGGCATCATTGGCTGGGCTCTCAACAGAATTTCAGGATGAGTAGTCCTGGACTCTTCACTCATGGAACTTATGAGACCCCAGCTCATTTCTGGGAGTCCCAGGCATAACCCATAAGTCCCTCACTTTCAAAAAGATAGAAAGAAACATTACAAGCACATGCTCATTATTTTAATATCTGACTTGAATTCTTAGCCATCATATTTAACCGATATATTTTTCAGTAAATAGAATGTTATGTTTAAAATCATATTTTGCTAAGGATTTCAGATGTTGATTAAGACAGTGGCTTTTCAATAATAACCTAACACTGTAACTGCCAAGCACAACTTTGAAATCTGAAGAAAAAAAAATGTTTTTCTGATGTAGACTTTAGTACCACCGTTGAAATTAGTAACTGGGTCAAATGAATATAATTCTCCTGAATAGCTTCTTTAGAAGCCTCAGTGGAATTTCAATGAAGGTGAACAATTAAAATCCAATACAAAATAACCTCGACTCGAAATCCCTTAATAGATTTGATTGTAAGCATGCATCTATGAGATATCACTGCCATTTTATTTTCACGTATAAGTAAATATCTAATAATAAGGACTTAACAAAATGAAGGGTATTAATCTGAATAGAGTATATTTCTGCAAAGGTATCGCCAAGTACTCAAGTGCGTCAAAATCTAAGACTTCAAGATCATATGCAGGAATCGTTTTCGTCGTGGCAACAGAAACAAATACTGAAATTCTAAACTTGTTTGTGCAGAATGGCTTGCATAATACTATAACCCGAGCCTCCCACGCGTATAACAACTAAAAGTATGGTGAAAAAAGAAAAAAAAAATGGATTTAAAATTAACCCATTCAGTCTGCTCAACAAAATCTTACTATTTTCACGAGCACTTGGTGACAGTACGAGATATGACAAGATGCAGTACAAAAGCTCTACCATAAAACCGAATTTTCTTCATCATTTGATCTGAAAGCAACTTACTTCTTCAGTAGACTGAAAATCGTTGTCCATTTCGAATGAAACTCTGAAATTTTAAATTTTTTATTGAGCAGGACAAGTCCCGTCAGTGTCGTTGACAACAAAGTCTCGGAAATTCTCGTTGACTCATTGAGTGTAAGGGTAGCAACTCGTACAAGTACGTTCAAAATATCTTTTTCCGCACACGGTCATAACGTAATTTTCCGCGATTTCCAACGAGTCATCCAGATTTTCAGAGCATTTGTTGTAGGGGCACCGATCTGAAGATGGGGACATGGCAGATAACAAACGTTAATAATAATAATAACAATAACAAAGGAGATGTAGAGAGAGATCCCATATTGTGTTGCGGTCTGTAATGATCATGACAGTAGAGGTGCATTTGAAACAGATTCGTGGGTTCTATGTTATCGTAGTATTCGAAGTTTGCAGTATTATTTCTGCATAGAACCACCTATCGTACAGTTAAGGATTTTAATGAAAACGCAGCGTCGTTGTATGATGATGACAATGGTGTTGTTGATCTTATCACCGATATTGATGAAGCTCCATCTGTAGATGATCTTGATGGACGTATTAATAATTTAGTTGTATACGATGATGTTATGCTGGACAAACAAACAAACCCAGCTAGGATATTTTCACGAGGTAGACATAAAAACACAGACGTGATTTATGTTACCCAGCGATATACACAAATACCAAAAGTGATCAGAGATAACTGTAATATTTTAGTTGTGTTTAACGGAGTCGATTCACATACGTTACGAAACATTCATCAAACTTGGTGTTCAGGGGATATGGACATGATTAAATTTAAAAACTTCTTTTCAAAAGCACAAGCTACCCCATTTGGATTTATAACGATAAATTTGCAAGACTTTGCACGAAATGTTCACCTCATGTGGCGTGATAACAGTAAACCCCGTCTTGGACCTCTCAGTAACCAAATGCTCAGTTTGAGTATGCTCTTGAATTAAGCAAGAAGGAAGAATTAAAACGGAGAACAGACACGCATGTGTGTGTGTGATGTGATTTGAATTTTTAACGTAGCTTTAACAATTTTTGAGTCATATCGCTACGATGTCGGCAGTGTGGCAGTTTATAGTGATGTCTAGCACTGGGGCATCATGCCAAAGACATGTAGCATGATGTCCCACCCAGTCACATTATCCTGACACCAGGCCGACCAGTCCTAACACTAACCTCTTAATGCTGAGCGCCAAGCGAGGCAGCTGTTAGTACCATTTTTGTCAGTCTTTGGTATGACTCGGCCGGGGATCGAACCCATGACCTCCCGCATCCGAGGCGGACGCTCTAACCACTAGGCCACCGGAGCGGTTAAGACACGCATGAAAATAAAATTAAAACTTTAGACCA